>CM031589.1:7574504-7802832 GCA_018467065.1 Ephestia elutella
CAAACACATACAAACAATCACCAACAAAGCTTTTAAGATGTACGGATTTGTTCTGAGGTCGTCTGTTGATTTTAAAAAATCTTCCACGTACTTATACTTATACAAAGCTTTAGTTCGGTCCCAATTGGAATATGCTGTATCTGTATGGAATCCGTTCTACAAAAAGTATTGTGACGCGATAGAGAGAGTCCAGAAGAAATTCTTACGCACGATGCATTTCAAGTGCAGTCGTCGCCTACTTGAATATTCTCAACTACTTTCCACATATAACTTGTTGACCTTGGAATCCAGGCGTAAGTACCTTGATGCCATGATGTTGTATAATTTAATACACGGCAAAACTGACTGTACTCATCTAATCAATAAAATTTCACTTACTGTCCCTAGAAGAGCTGTTCAGCGCAGTGTTCGCACTATACCCCCCCTGTTTGCTTTAAATATTTGTCGTACCAATTCCGGACATCGCTCTCCTATGCATCGTTTGGCTGAGTCATACAATAAATTATTTCAGGCAAAAACAGATATATTTGCTAGCACACCTTATCTGTTCAAAAAGACAGTTAACTTAATTCTAGCTGAACATGTTAACACTTAGTACTTACACTGTGAGATTCACCTTTTCTATCTTCCTCGTTTTTAATTTTATGTTTTTGGTTAAGCTGTCTGTTTCTATTTTAATTTTATTCTACTACCTTCTTGTGCATTTTGTCTATGTTGTTCATCCACTAGTGGCAATAATTTGGAAAACTCTTTTTAAATTAACCTGTGAATAACGTAGTGGGTTACGTAATTAGTACTAGTACTTAATAACCAATGTAATTTGTTATTATACATTATGTAACTGTTTGTTATTCCTTTATAAAAAAAAATAAAAAAAAATAAAAAAATAAATCAATTGGTTCATAGTTATATTTACTGAGATCCGAATCTTTAGTAAATTTGAGTAAGTTTAATGTAAGTTTTGCACACTTGTAAATAAAATTTAATTAATTTCTAATATAAGTTCTTTTTCTTGTGAGAATAAAGATTTCTACCCGAAAACATCCAGAAGAATTTAAATAAATTTAAAAATTGCATCAAACTTCGTTTTCAAGAGCAGCATTGAATATAATATATTATAGAATCCCTACGGAAATTGTAAATGAAACTACACGTTTAATAACTGTGTAGTTTTATTAACATTTAAATATGCAACGCAAACGTTTAAAATTAGTTACTCCACGATAGCCAGCAACCGTTAAAATTTCGCAATTAATTATTACAAGCCTCAGGCCATAATTACACTCATAATGAAAGAAATATATTCTTTTGCCTGATATCAATTAAATTGAAAAATTTCCTTACTGTCATTTAATTACTTGCTGAGTTTGCAAAATATTTTTTGTAAAATTTTATTTACAACATAAAATTTGCTACTGTATTTGGGGTATAATTTTACAACTGCAAAAGTAAATTAAACTTTATTTTAAACAATATAGGTAATAAGACAGTCGCATGCAAGAAATATTTCATAGGTGTAGGATACAGAAATCGTTTTTTTTTCAGACGCACAAGCAAACGAAGACACCTATACCTTATTTACCAATTAAATATGCTCCATGGCATCCTATATTTAAGTACCTTATATTACCCGTACCTATATCCTAATACTTATTTCAATAAGATCCGTCTTGTAGATTTTGCCCAATTTCATCGAAACTAATCTTGCGTAACAGACTAAAGGCCCATTTAGACGGTGTAAGTTTCTTGAACATACAAGAGCAATAATTGCAGTGCAAGAATTGACTTTCAATAATTAAAAGCAACTGTTTACATGGTGATATAAATAAAAAACTTGAATGCAATTATTGAATACAAATCTTGACATACATTTATTTCCAATGTATTCTTTTGACACGTATACAATTGTTTAGGCAATTATTGCTTACCATTTTTGAAACACAGATTTGTATGTGCAATTGTGCACGTGCCATTTTTTAGCGACTTGCTTCAAGAATTGCACGTATTTGCGTTGTCAATTTTTTTTTCATTTTTATTTTATTTATTTATTTATTTTAGCTAAAAACAAAAAACAATACAATATGATACGCTATGGCGCCTAAAACCATGTCATAGTTTGTCTAGGCGTTGCACATTCGACTTATCTGATCTAATATAAACCTGAAAAAGACTGGTCGGTTGTATTACCCCATCTGTGCGGAAACAATCCCGTCAGCTCATAGTTACAAGCATGCAACACCACTATACCTAGGTAGTACCACTATAGTAGGTAGTTTGCTTGTGTTGTCACTTCATCACTTGCGCACAAATAAGTTAATGTGTAAATCTAAAGCTTGTTAATTTAGTTGAAAAATAAAACATTTTGACATTAATTTTGTTACAGTAAAGGAATCGTATTACGGTAAATAGTGCAGTGAATTGCGAATTTCATATATGTAGGAAAGTAGTAAAGGAAGACCAGGACTAGCAAATATAATCATGCAAGAATGAATGACATTTAATTGCAGGTATTGTTTACACCAAGAAAAGTTTTGAATCCAAACTTGCATACCAGATCAAGATAGTAACGTGTTGTTTAAACTATGCAAGTAAATTATTGCTTCAATTTAATCGTATTCAACAGGCAAGAAACTTGTACCGTCTAAATGGCCCTTAATTTTCACGCAGTACCGAACTTTCCGGTACTTTTATATGAGAATTTAGTAGGTACCGGTACAAGCCCTGCTTTCACATCTTTCACGTCATGCCTTATGAGGTTAAAGAGATTTTATCTCTTTAAAATCAAGTACCTACCTGGGAAGACCCTTTACCAAATTTAGCGCTTCAATATGAGAGTAAACCCTGATTCAAGATACTAATCTTGAAGCAATGACGCATTTTATAAAGGCAATAGCCTATTGATGTTAAATTTAAACCATTGAACGGGGTTGTGTGCTAAAAATAATTGTGCGGGAGACCGTGGGCTGCGGCTTGACCCAAGCGGAAAATATAATGCTTGTATAAGTTAAGCTTACTATATTATCGGAACTTGTCAACAAATTACCAACATTATATGACATAGACACTATCAATAATAAATATTTCCTATTGCAACTAAATTTACGTTCAAAAGGATATGGATTTAAAATTTTTCTCAATATACTTAATTCAGCATTCAAAATATACAATATTATAAAATTAAGAAATTCACACACATAGGTAAATGGCCACAAAATACATAGAAGGCAATGAAAACAAAAAAGAAATATTATTAAAATTAAACTAATCATGATATTCTGTTTTTTTTTTCAATTTATGACCTTAGTTTGAGGTTAATTATGACTTTTAAAGCCCACTAATAATTTTCGTATTCAAATATGAAATTATCCCTATCTACAAGTGAAAAAGCTTTCTAACAAGGGCTAGTAAGAATTGAGTAAATTCTGTATAAATCCTGTTCTAAAAATAGATTGACTTTTTTTAATTTTACGAAATCGCGTTTGACCATCAGCATGGCGTCAGCCGTACCCCGTGGACAGGCGACTGAGCAAATAGGTCATTCAGGGCGTCGCAATAGTTTGCCATATGAGGCGTCCATTCTACGCCGGGTTATACAGGTCCCAGATTCATGAGTTATTGGAAGTTTTGTTATACTTATCTATTATAATAAAATAAGAATTATAGTCGCACTGCGACCAGATTGCGGACCTCCTTAAAAATGGTGATTTAGGAGCACCCATAGCCGGAGAACATGTATAAAGAGAATAATGATTGTAGAGGAAGCAAGAGAGATCTGTAAGGATCGTAGCAAGTGGAAATCGCTAGTCTCTGCCTACCTCCACGGGAAAAAGGCGTGATATTATGTATGACAATGTATGTATGTAGACTTATAGACATTATAGATAAATAATTATTTTGAATTATGTGGTATTTTTTTCTTTTATGTAAAACATCTGTGGGCGCGGCTTGGCAGTAAAATCGACTCGAATGCCGCGACGGAAAATGACATGATCTGTCGTTGTCTTATATCTGCCGTGAGTTTTTATTAATTGTTTTAGTATTATGTAGACTTTTCGTCTGTGATGAGCCGCGGTTCAAAGCGGTTAATATATATTTTTTAAATATGTCTGGTTTATATTGAAAAAGTTTATTTATTTAAATAATATATAAACAAATAAATAATTAGATGAGTGGAAATAAAAGCTAATAATAATATTGTAAAAGTATTTTTTTCTTACGAACGAATATTTAGGTACTGGTTCCATCACAGAACATATAAAAGAGGTTAGAATGGCTATAATGCGCCGTTTCTATGAGAACCAGTGTCGCCTAATCCGCCCCACCTTTCACCGTTACCACACATTTGCAATTTCCAATCTAGCCAATCATAGCGCCACGTCATCACGAAATTTCAAACTGAACCAATCATACGCAAGCACACAATCGATGTACAATTAGTGTGATTGTGTTTGTAAACTACGCTAGTGCTTGACTAAACTTTAAATGACTTAATTATCGATATTGAATTTTGTTATTAAACAATAACATAATTCAAACAACAATACTGTTACATACAAAAGTGATATAGTAAAATGGAAAATAAAACAAAGTACATTTCTTACAATCTTATATTTATTGACCTTGGAACAAGATATATTTATTAAGAAGTTGTCGCTTGGTTTGTTTTTTGCACGTATACCAAACAGCTCAATCGGTTAAAATAACTGGTTTTTATAATTCAGTTGCAAGATTCCACCCGGACAAACATACATACATACATATATTGCAAGTTAAATAAAAGCTTGTTATAATAATAATTATTCGCATTACTTAATTTAGTCTTTCCACATTAACATTAATTTATAACATATATAAATATATGACTATGAAAGACGATATCGATAAATATCGTCTCTCACTACGCCCAGCACTAGAGCTAATGCCACGTTGTTGCCGCGCACTCCACTACGCGGTAGCGTATATGTAAACCCTTCCAGTACTCAGAACGTTGGAAAATCTGAGCTGCGGGAGGGTTTATAAGCAAGAATTCACAAAAAGTTGCCGTAAACCCTTCCAGTATTCAGAATTTCGGAAAATCTGAGCTGCGGGAGAGTTTACAAGCAAGAATTCACAAAAAGTTGCCGGAAACCATTCCGCTATTTAGAGCTACGAACGATCTGGATTCGGGTATGGTTCTCGGTATAATATTTGAAAATTCGTACTAAAAAATGCTTTCTCTACTCAGAACCCAAAAAAGTATAAAAGGTAGGTGCGATCTGACAAGCGGGAGGGTTTTCTGCACTATACTCCCCGACCTCAGATCGCAAGTGGTAGGTGTGACCTGTCTCGCGCTAGGGTAGTAGTAGGGTTTTCTGTGATATGGTCCCCGATCTCAGATCGCAAGCGGCAAGTACCAAGACAGAGAGATAAATAAAATGAGTTAACGCAGACGAAGTCGCGGGCGAAAGCTGGTTTACTTATACTAATATTATACATCCGAAAGTTTGAATTTTTGGAAATTTGCTACTCAATCATGGAAAAACGGCTGAACAGATTTGCATATAATTTGTAACATAGATAGTTCATTACCAGGATTAACATATTGGATACTTTTTATCTCTGAAAAATTTCAAGTTCCGGTGGGATAATAAAAATTGTGGTTAACGCAGACGAAGCCGCGGACGAAAGCTAGTGTATTTATAATAATGTTATGAAGCTGTAGTTTGTTAGCATTGATCTCAAGAAATGTTTCAGTATTAGCCACAGTGTTAGCCCATTTATCGACGAAGGTTATAGGTTACTAGCTTTCGCCCGTGATTTCATCTGCGTTAACTCGTTTTTTGACTATCCCACAGGAACTCAACAGGTTTCCGGGATAAAAAGTATCCTATTGTTAATCCAATAAATAAAAAAAATATTATTTTTCGAAAAATTTTAGCCAAATCCGTTCAATAGTTTTTGCGTGATTGCGTAACAATCATCTAAACAATAATAAAGTGATATAAAAATAAATAATAGTTTTTTATAAGTTTATATACTTAATTCGATTTATTTTTGTTTCCTAATAATTTCTAATAGCTCATATCGAGTATTTTCTGTTAAATTTTAATCCATATCTATAATTCTAGCTCAGAAGTACAGGGGTTTTGAATACTGGAAGGGTTTTCCTATATGCATCCTTATGTTGCTTCTGTAATCCCTCCCTCATTACAGAACTGAAATCAGGGTAGCATTTAAGCCATCAAAACAGGCGTTTCATCACTTAAATGCTCCCGTAGCTCAGATGTATGTAGGTTCTGAATACTGGAAGGGTTTACATATACGCTACGCGGTACGTTTGACGTTGCAAAAATAACGAACGCATGCAGACAGCAATGTATATTTTTTGGAGAAAAAAATATATTTTAATGACCTTTGAAAGATTTTGACTAAAATATCGTATTTACTAGAGGTTTTTTTACTTACCGATGATAAGAAACGCATCCTTTGTTTACATTAAACTCTTGGCTTCTCGCTCGACAAGTAATTACCGCACATGAAGGCATTTTCGTACAATTTTGTAGCAGCGCTTCGCAATACTTACTCCGCTAGAGTTCGCGAGCGACTAAACGGCGCGGTCACGTGTTTTTGTAAAGATACGAGCGGTCGCTCGCATGCTTGGCGCGCCGGCCCCGCCCACAACTCCTTTCTAACCTCTTTTATATGTTCCGTGGGTTCCATGCAGGTCTGGGAGCGAAGATAAAACATAGAATGTGCCAGCTGCTTCTCTTCCCGCGCAGATTGTAAAAGGCAATCGATAGAATGGACTTTAAACTGGGGATTCCTCCACTCATAGGCGATGGGATAGCAACCTGTCACTATACCTGAATCTCCATTCCATCAGAGAGCCCACTATTCAGCTAAGCGTGGCCTTCGAGTCTCACGACTCTTGGCTCTGTCTACCCCGTAAGTGATAAAGACGTGATTCTATGATGTATGTTTAGGTACTTGTACCTACATCGTGTATGAAAATTTCTAACAATGAATTTCAGTTTTGTCAGTTTTTACGAGTACACAAGTGTCAATAAATAATGTAAAGTTAGATAGGCCCATAAAACATTCACAGAAGTGTAGTTTTACTAGGTCGCTGGGAGGTGCTATGAAAGGTTTCTCACAGCGTTAAATCAGGCTAGATAGGATAATGTTTCCGCAAAATAATACTGAGAAAACCGAGAGCCACATTTTATACAGTGTCACAAAATTAATAAGTATGACAGTGCCACCAACTCGTCTGTGAAACGAATGGTGTCGTCACTGTCGTTTCAGTGTTGCTAGATAACGTTTATTTGCATGAAAATCGGAAAATAAATAATAAAAAAATCGACTTTATTTAAGACTTGAGTCCATATAAAATGTTAGTAACAATTTGATCTTATAAACTAAGTCGTGTTAGTAACATGTATACACAAAAACAAAAAACAAAAACAAAATGTCTTCAAGAAATGTAATAAGTAAAAATTTTACATTGCAAAAAAACTATTCTGTTCATAATTTGTTTAGTTCCTACTTTCGCTAATTCACATTTAAGTTGGTCGCACTGTATATGCATATAACGTTCTTTATGAAGCGACTTATTGCAAGTGCGAAGTCGTTAAACATTAAGAGGTATTCCTCTCAAATTCGATTCCTGACACCGAAATCCACTTAGAAATTTACAAGAAAAAAAAATACTGAAAAAATTGTGGAATAGCTAAGAGATATTATTACAGCCGGAGATATTCAAAGCGGTGCACAGGGAGAAATGCCTCAGGTGAACCGATTTAGGATACGCTCAATCTTATGGCGTGCGGTATCTAGCCTAATTCTTCTTCTTCTTCGTATTCCTCTCCTATCGGAGGTTGGACAGCATCATGGCGATTTTTACTTTAGAGGCCGCTGCACGAAACAGCGAGGTGGTACTGCGGCCGAACCAGTCGCGCAGGTTCCTTAACCAGGAGTGGCGCCTTTTTCCTGCGCTCCTTTTGCCTTGGATTTTTCCCTGGATAATGAGTTGCAAAATCCTGTATTTGGTGTTTCGCATCACATGGCCGAAGTATTCCAACTTTCTTCGCTTGACGGTGTTGAGAAGCTCCGCTTTCTTCTTCATTTTTTGAAGGACTCTCAAGTTGGACACTTTGTCACGCCATGATATTTTTAGCATACGGCGATAAATCCACATTTCGAAGGCTTCCAACTTTTTTGTGGTTTTCTGTGTCAAGGTCCACGATTCGACTCCGTATAGTAGAATTGAAAAGATGTAACACCGTACCATCCGTATACGGAGATCGAGGCTTAGGTCTCTATCGCACATCACCTTACTCATTCTGAAAAAGTTGCTTCTAGCCATCTCCATGCGGACCCGAATTTCTTGTGATCGCCGTTCACATTCAGCCAGCTGCCTAAATAATCTAGCCTAATATAAATCAAAATTCACTACATTGTGCCTTTATTGCCAGTAAATATTGTTTCAAGCTCTGCGGATTGATGACGTCAACTATGTTGCCAAATAGCTCTGTTTACACTGAATCGTTACAGTTTTAATTGCATTCTTATATTCTTGTGTCGTAATTTATTTTAATTATTTTTTATTATTTATTTACTTTTATATTTTTAATAATATTATTTTTTTTTTTTTTGTAAAAACTAATAGGAGGGTATCTATCTACTTTGTTTAACTTCATCTTTAAGAACACATTTAAGCTACTCCCTCACTTCAGATCATGCATTTCAGTGCGGAAAAATATTTGTATTCGTTTATAAATAGATAATCTACGGTAAATGAACGTATTTGTACTGTGTCTATTCTTGTCTATCAAATCCAACATAACATAACTATAAGGTTGTTGGTGTTATTATAGGTAGTTGGGTTACTATATCATAGTTATGTTTTGTATTGGATTCGATAAATATTCGATTCGATAATTTTATAAATCTGTCATTTCATATAAATTCAATGTATATTCGTCCACATTTCATTGTAAGACATATGTTGTAAAGTGACGTCTTTGGAGAAAATCAGTGGAGTTTGTTGCCCACTCGGTGGACCGACGACCTGTACCCGAAGTCTCAAACTTTACGTCTGATCAATCATATAATCGCTTGAAATTGAGATAATCGCTTGCAATAACTTACTTTCTTTTCGTGGCAATTTTCTTGAGGCGATATAATATGCAAAATCCTTAACTATCACATCAATAATGAACCAAAATATCATATTAACAAACTATAAACACCAATTTCACAGTTTTTAATAAAAAATAGAGGCCGCAAATATTTTATCGAGCATTCATAACCATATTTGTAAGTCTGTCCAATGTCAATTTAGGCATCTACGGTTATAGCTAACAATACTATCGACGAATTCTATCGGCCTAATATGAGCCGCCGATAACTGTAACCACAATTGCGATACAGGTAAATTCATAGTATTTTGATACTTTCACGTGTTTTGGATTAGTTTTTATTTCATTTTATTGTTTTCTTGATTATTTGACACTTATAACATTATCTTAATGCACATTTCCATGAAATTTTAACAAATTTTTAAATTACGATGTTAGTACTAGATGACAGCACTGATGAGCACTGTAAGTATTTCCTTAAATCGCCCCGCGCGGCATTCGATTATCTCCTTCCAACTGGCGGTTTGGGTTGCGACCAGCCAATTACAAGAGAGAATCTGTTCGCTCGCGCCGACACACAGTTAACCATATCGAATAATATTGTTCGCTAACTTAACTTTACCGGACTAGCAAGTTATACTGTTTTCGTTATGGTAAACATTGGATTCTAGTTAAAGATAGCTCTAACCACGTTTGGGACGAGAAAAGTTACCATTCTAAAAATGTTTGCCAATTATGGGGAAATGGGGAAATTACCCTAAGCGATTTTATGAGTGCAATATTGTACCTCTGTTTTTATTATTACCTAACAATATTATTTAACTTTGCTATAATGAGTGTTGGTTTAATTTTAATGCTGATTTATTTAAAAAAAAAACGGGCGTATTAGTTTTAGTTTCTTTTTCTTGGTAATACTTACGGTGAATAGTAAAAGTTTTAAAAAGTGTTGGTTTAATTTTTATGCTCATTTATTAAAAAAACCGGCCGTATTAGTTTTAGTTTTTTTTTTTTCTTGGTAATAATACGGTGAATACTAGAAGTTTAAAAAAAATCACAAATACTGATGGTATTTTATTATGGACATAGGCTTTATATTATTCCGTCCGTACAATAAAATTTTACATAGGTAGTAATGGAATTTGCAAATTACCTGCGAAAAAAGTTTTATGTTACAACAACTTAAGTTTTTCTTAGGGTAGGCAAATGGTGTTCTCTGATGACTCTTTATGAACGCTGTGCAATGAAACCATGCTTACTGCAAAAGTGCATGCATGTACTTTGTCCGATTTAAATGTACCTAAATCATAGAGATGAAGAATCAATAAAAAAACAAATATTATTTCAATGCATCGTTTGATATTAAAATCAAATCGAACAAATCGGTGCATTGATATAAAAGAACGACTTCTATTCTAATATATCAACGTCTTAAATCTGAGTAGGTGACATAGACTAACTAGCTGTCGCCCGCGGCTTCGCCCGCGTGAGTTTCGCTTAGATGAAAAATCTCTCTTGGAGTTTTTCATCACATGTTCCAGATCTTCAATTTTTATACGTCAGCAGAAAATGCTCATCAGGTTGAACGATTTTTGCTAAGGCGCCATTTCCATATATGTTATAGTGTAGTTGGTCTCTTGGAGCTTTTCATCAGATGTTCCAGATCTTCAATTTTTATACGTCGGCAGAAAATGCTCATCAGGTTGAACGATTTTTGTTAAGGCACCATTTCCATATTACTTATAGTTTGGCTGTTCCGTTATGGTTCTTCATCAGTTGTTCCAGTTTTCAAAATGAATTATAGCCTATATGTTGCCCAGGCTTAATAGCTATACAACAAAAAAAGTTTCATTCAAATCCGTCCAGTAGTTTTTGCGTGAAACGCGTACATACATACAGACAGACAGACAGACAGACAGACAGACAGACAGACAGACAGACAGACAGACAAGAAATTCCAAAAAATTTTTTTTGCTTTCTATTGTTCTTTTTAGGTCTCCCTCTATCCATTTCGGTCAAAAATATTAAATGTACAGACAAAATATTTTTACTGTTTTATTATATGTATAGATAAACAAGCTAATTATTATTAAAAAATAAAAACACGATCGACAACTCACATAGCCTATGTCACTCGGAGAAATGCGAGGAAATATGTTTAGCTGTTCAGGACTTATGGTGGAATAAAGAAACTTACATACATACATACATACTTACATACGTGAACCCTGAAAACATAACACTCCTGTTTTGGTCAGTCGTGTAAAAAGAATAGACCCGGCATAACAATCTATATACAAACAGTAGTTATGCGGTCGGTCGCCATGTTTTGTCACTATTATTAGTACGCGCAGGCGGCCATCTTTGTGCCAAATCCTTTGTTAGCGCCGGCTTTATATGTGCACGATTTTTTGTAGGTATGTCATCATGCATATCTTTTTTTTCTTTTTTTTCTTTTTCTTTCGTCTGAGGTGAATGAGCATTAAGTTCTCGTATTTTCTTTTTACTATTATATTTGACAGTAGGTACTTACTACATTTTGCTATATAAATTAAGACGCAAAAATTCTATTTTTCGTTACGTCGATTTCAGAACATAGTTTAGTAAAATAATTTTCAATTACTGGCAACATTAGGACAAATGACACTTCTTGTCACTCTAAATAATATTGCTATCGTTTATCGCTAGAGCTATTGTATATCGGTTAAAATAAGATCCCGACTTGCATTTTGCGCTAAAGTAAGGTCATTGGCGTTTCACCAACGAAATCTCAGTAAAATCAAGTGTATATTTGTAGAGACTTCCACTGCTGGTGAAGGTCGCGGAACGCGCATGGATGCGGGCAGCGCAGGACCGGTCGTTGTGGAAATCCTTGGGGAGGCCTTTGTCCAGCAGTGGACGTCTTTCGGCTGAGAGAGAGGAGTTTGTTGCGCCGCCTCTTCTCCACTTGCGCTTTGGAGGCGGTGGTGGTAACCTTAGCTTTAAGTAATATGACATCAACTAATTAAAAAAACAAGAAAGTGACGATTTAAAAGTGCTATTTTTAAGCCTATTTAAATAAAAACAATTGACTTTTGACTTTTTTTTTGATAGACAAATATAGATACTTTATAGGTACCATGTTTTTTTTTTCAACTGAATGTTTACTAGAAAATACCTCATTCGATCCTTAGTGATAATAGTTCAACATTATCGGCCTTCAGCTCAACAATATACCTAATTGGAGTTGGCAATTAATTATCTCATGGACGCAGGGCAGGCTATTTGATCAGAATCCAGATTATTTGGGGTTTTTGCGGATTTTCGTAGTTGGTCTAATAATAATCTTGTTTTTTGATAAAGTTGTAGGTAATATTGACAATCGGATATCTAATTTACTGTAAACTAGCCTGTGCCCGCGACTTCGTACGCACTACGCATTTCTCAGGTTCTAAGCGGCGTGTCAAGATGAAACTTACGCCAGATTTTAAGTTAGACCTTCTATAATAAAACAGTGAAAACCGCATCAAATTTGGTCCAGTAGTTTATGCGTGATGCGCGTATAAAAATACAGACAGAAAGACAGACAAACACAAATTCTACAAAAATGGTTATTTATTAATGCCTTAGGTTAATTTTTTTTTCGAAATTGTTAGTGGTATCATCATTCTGCAACTTTAGAAGATAAACTTTTTTACTGGTTTTTAATTTAAAATGATTTCTTCATGGAAACCCATCACTTTATCGCAATTTACTTCAACGATTTTCATGTCCCATAAAACCATTCGCAGATATTTTAATACAATATGTAACAAATCCTTAAATCTGTTTACATCGAAATTTCATTTACACGATTATTCATTACGTACAAACACACTCTATCGTTATTTCTTTTCATATTTTATGTATTTCATCGAAATAATGAAACATCAAAGTTTTGTTACCCATAATTTTATTTCCACGTAAGTTTCAGTTTGCAATATATTTGAAACATCAAATATTACATTATTATGTTACCCTATATAGATAGATTAATCTGGTAGTATTGTATTGATCAACAGTAAATTTATAGCTAGTCCACTAATTATAACTGGATCACAAATCCGACTCAGAGCACCCCGACTCCACGTGGCTCAACTTTGTCATATACTAGAGTGTTATTCCTTCGCGCGGAACCAGAAGTCTTCTGGTGGAGCCACCCAGAAATACTTGCTTGCTGCATGCTTGCTGCATGCTTGCTGCATGCCTGCTTGGATGCTTGCTGCATGCCTGCTTGCATGCTTGCATGTTTGCTGCATGCTTGCTGAATGCTTGCTGCATGCCTGCTGCATGCTTGCTGTATGCCTGCTGCATGCTTGTTTCATGCTTGCTGCATGCTTGCTGATGCTTGCTACATGTTTGTTGTGCTTGCTGCATGCATGCTTGCTGTATGCCTCAGTCTTGCTATACCTTTTTGCATGTTTTAAGCAACAACAAGCAAATGCAGCGTTCGATGAAACGTTACTGCGATTAAAAGTTATGATGCGCATCGTTACATATTGAAACATGTTATTATAAATGGTTACATCGATATCTTAAGACATGTGTGAAATATTAGTTTGATATATCGTTTTTCTTGGAATAGTAGAAATTTTATAACGTTTTTTTTAAGAAATGTTGTTCGATATTATGAAACTGCGATAAAAAGTTTTTCGATGTTTTAAGAAAAAAATATATTAAAAAACGTGGAATAGTTTTCTGGGACATGATAATCGATGTGATAAAAATCTGTATATTAATAGACACCCTTTTTTCATAAGTGTTCGATTTTGTACTATATAATGTTTAAAAAAAGCCTTATTACATATACCAACCAATGAGTTTCAAGAGGGTATCATTAATTAAAGAGGGATTTTCCGAGCCCCAAGTTAAAAAAAAAATAGTTCCAGATGACTTCATAGATGGCGCTTCATAAAAGGCGAGAGAAAAAGTTCCATACAAAAAGCAAAAATTCACGGGAATGGCATTTTTTTAAATAAAACTTAGTAAAAAAAAACAACTAAAAAGTATAATGTGATTTGTGCACCTGTCAAACTGTTAGGTGATTTTTTTTCTGCCTCTGATTGACAAGAAAAAGCGCACCATATAGGTTCAGGCATTATTACGACTCGGCTTTCATAAAACGCTATCTGTTGAGACTTTTTATACTGATGTTTTTTTCTTAATTGAGCTGTCAGAAATTCGCTCATTATTGGAAAATATTTCTACGTATAAATTGTTATACCTCTTACTATTTGATACAATAAAATAATTTTTATAGGTATAAGTATGATTTGAGTAGGTATTGTTATTTTTATCATCATAACACTCGAGTGTACTCTTGAATGAGCCCTGTGTTACACTTGATTCTCCGGTTATTGTGTTTATTTTCAATCTTATACTTGATGATCATTATCTTTTTCGTGTTATAAATATTACTCAGAACATATTGGATATTATTTGAAGCAAAATTTCGTCAAAGGCCCTATTTTTCTCGTAATTTGAATGAAAATTGTATCATATTATGATTTATAGATGGAAACATCGTCATTTGCTCAGGGGCCCAATTCTCACGCAATCGTAAAAGTTCACGTTCCTAAAAAAAAATAAGCTCAACTCTTTTTGAACATCGCTCACGATGACTTTTCGATTGTGAATTTCGGAGAATACCTACCGAAAAAAATTGAGTAGCGATTTTTTGAGCGAATGTGAACTTTTTACGATTGAGTGAGAATTGAGCCCCGGATTATATATTAGTCTTTAAAAAAGAGGGTAATCCCTATTTGTTACACGAACAAAGAATAAAAATAATTTTAGTAAAATTTAAAAAGAAAATGTTTGTATTTATCCTCCCGCCACCTTATTTCTTCTCTTAGCGCATCAAGCATACAATACGTACAATACAAATGTAAGGTTTAGTCAATTTATATTGTCTGGTGATCCAGACAATATAAAAACCTCGTAAAGAATCTACATCCAGGCAAAGCCGTTCTCGTATGCCCGACATCAGTACAAGCGGGGATGTAAAACGATGCAATTTATTCAGCTCAGAACATACCACTTATTGGTATAAATAAAAATGAGGGTTCATTATTAGGGTTCCGTACACAAAATTAAAAAAAGCGGAACCCTTATAGGATCACTCGTGCATCTGTCTGTCTGTATGTCCGTCACAGACAATGTTCTCCGAATCTACTAACAAAATCAGAAAAAATCAGATTAAATAAAAAAAAAAACAAAATAAAATAAAAATATAAATCAGATGAAATTTGGTAGGATGGCGTAATCCTGTGACCCAAACACAGATGAGCAAAGTAAATATATATATTTTTTTAAATAAGGGTCATTTTCAGGTGTTTTTTAGGGGACAAAATAGGAATTTAAGTTTAGGGCATTTCAATCTTATAACAATTAGTAATGAAAAAAAAATTAAATTAAAAAAAAATGTTTTGCAAACCTTACTATGATATACCAAATAAAAGGGCTCGTTATGTAAAATATATTTTTGTTATTATTGTAAAATAAATAGTTTTGATTTTATTAATGAAAAAAGACGAAAATTGACCATAAAAAAATATCTTTATTCACAAAGATGAGTACCTAGGTACAATTTTGACAAGTTAGTAGGTACACGTAATAGCACAAATGTAATGTTAAAAGCTCTGAGTATACATGTAGCTCTAAGTATATAGTTTTAGTTTGTTATGAATTATTTTAATGATCTTTTTCAGATTGGCCTGGGTCTTGGATGTTTATCTACCTATATATGTATTTGTCATAAAATATAGTATCGTTGAGTTAGTGTCCCATAACACAAGTCCCAAACTTACTTTGGGGCTAACTCAATCTGTGTGATTTGTCCGTATATATTTATTTATTTATATAGTTCATTGCTTGTAGATTACAGGAAAACCTATAAGAATTGGCATTGTACGGTACCCTCTCCACGTGAGTTTAACTCGCACTTGGCCGGTTTTTATTATTTATAGTAGAATGTACTTTGGTTCTTAAAAAATACTTACTTGCAACATTTATATTTTTAGTATCTATTGTAGTACCTAAATTAAAATATTTTTTACTATGAAATGAAAATTATTTTATTTAAATAGGCTTAGAAATAGCACTTTTAAATCGTCATATAAGTACTTAGTTGACGTCTAAAGGTTACTACCGCTTCCAAAGCGCAAGTGGAGAAGAAGCGGCGCAACAAACTCCACTGCTGCATGTTCTCCAAAGACGTCACTTTACAACATGTGTGTCTTATAATTAAAGAACTACCTTTGTGGACGAATATTAATTGAATTAACTAAGAAACATATATAATCCCAGGTTCATTTAGTATTTAGCTTACTATGCGATCTATATCGACTAGGTAGGCTCGTCTATGACCGAGCATAGATTGGGCACGTTTCCAATCAGTCATTAACAATATTTGGCCACATCGATCGGATCTCGCTAATCTGGATTAATCCAGATTAATTTGGTTGATTGGTCTCTGTGTGTACCAGAGAGAAATGAGTGATTGGAAAATATGTAATAATTCATTCATTTAATATAAGTACTTGTTTATGTTTTACGAGGTTTGGCCGGCTTTCCTCCCAGGGGATTTTGAAATTTATTTTTATTTTTGAATTTTATTGTTTGTGATTAAATGAAATGAAATATGGCAAAAACGGAACCCTTATAAGATCACTTTGTTGTCCGTCTGCCCGTCTGCCTATCAAACTTTTTTTCTCAGGAACGAGAGCGAACAAATAAGATGACACAATACTATTTTGTATAGTTTTACATTATAATTTATGGTTAAAAGAACTTACCTAAGTGAATATCAACCAAAATTATACGAAATATTACATCCTCAAGATTTAATACCAAGTAGTAGTACGTGTTTTACCATGTACTCCGTTCACACAATACAAAGCATATATTCTATAAATAAATAAGAACAAAAAACGAACTTTTTCGGTCATCATACATTCACTCAATGATATAGTTCCTTCGTTCACCGCACATAAGACATAGTAGCAGAGTTCCACGAGCGAGCATGTCAAACGGGATGGGTGGGAGATTAAATCTCTTCGGATGTAATATTTCGTATAATTTTGGTTGAAATTCACTTAGGTAAGTTCTTTTAACCATAAATTATACTATAATATTACATCCTCGAGATTTAATACCAATTAGATGTTTAGCGTAGATATGTTGCAGAATGAAAGAAAATGGTTATTCAACACTTTTTTTTTTAAATATAATAATCTGATTTTGACAGAATTGTGTTATACTCTGGATCGTGTAAGAAAAAATAAAAGGTCATTGCCCTGGCACCTACAACAAGACATTTTTTTTTGCGATAATTATCGCTTACCATAGATTGGTATCGCAAACTATCGTCTCTCGTGAAATCTTGGTACTGGCGCGTAAAGGTAGTTGAGCTACACTGGCGTAACTCCAAATAAAATAAAATCGAGTTATAACTTCACGTATTATAACGGCGAAATCTATAGGAAATATTAATTATTATTATGTTTTCGAAGTTTATTATGATATATTAAATGCCTTCTTTTACTCAATTCCATCTGTAACTGTAGAACCTAATATTTTTAATAAAGCAAATAAAATAAATGGCCCTTGAATTCGTAAAAAATTAAGTTATATCGGTTTGTCGCAAGTCGCAATGTTTCGTGTGATGTCAGACTCGCTCGCCTAGTCAGAAGTGCGCCACCTTTGGCTTGGCGGTTATTTTTATTTATTTATTTAACCTTTATTGTACAAAAATACAGAGTAAACGTATAATAGGAGAGCTTAATGCTAACTAAAGCATTATCTACCAGCCAACCTTTAAATAAAGTATGTATATAATAAAGTTATTATTACTAAGTAACTGATAATATCATACGAATACCACAATAAATATTTATATAGAGGTAAATAAATATATATGTAAATAATACATAAGTATATACATAAATACAGTATATACAAATAATATAAGCAGCGAAACTCATAGATAGAATTTGTACACTTGTGTCTTTCTTTCTTGTGTCTACGGTTTTGACGAGCTCGACGCCCGCACGGCCCCGCGGTCTCGTACGAACTTCATTCCGTTGTAAATGGCCACATATGCTTTTGCAGGTTATTTTTAATTGTGTGAATAATTTTTAAAGGTGTTATTAATTGTTTTTGTTTCTTTATTTTTTTTGTTGATGTTCATAGTTTATTACCTAGTTGTTTTGTTTGATTGAGCAAAAATTGTTCTGGCTTCTATATGACCCCATATTTTTTTCTTAGGTAAATAAATATCTCTAAATACAGACACAGACCAGTTACAGTTTTATTATATACATTATGTAGATATGATCATGGTTTCTGATATGTTTAAATATGTTGTTATTGTAACAATAAAAGTTAATCTCCAAAATACTGAATATTTTTTTAGTCACGTATCTGTGCCTTAGGCTTACATAGGTACTTTTGTTCCTTTTGCACAACCAGCACAACCTGTCATACGTTATATTCAACCCCACATACATAAATACCAATTGGGTTTGTTTTTATTTTAATGTCTTTAAAAAAATGTTTGTGACGTCTGACAAGGTCATTATGCTCACCCCGCCTTCTACTGCGATTCGCAAGGAGACGTATTTGCGATAATTTTGAAAGACATTGTATAGTATCGTTTCCAAAAAATGGTGTACATTGGTAGGGAGACGTCAATGACCTTTTGTCCAGATTTATATCGCTTATACTATAGCGAATTATCTAACTCATTTAAAGGCAGTTTATATAACTTCTTTGCAAGACAAAGAGAGTTTTTAGTCTTGTCCACCGTCCTCTTGATCAAGTCGATGGAAAGTCCAGCCCGACTGATCACCTGTGCGTCCGCTACGTGGTGAATGTTCACATTTACGCAACTTTCGCGTAAGATTTGTTTATTCATCGACTTATCATTTAAGAGGTGACGTTATGATTATAGTTAATACCAATTTAGGTAATAAATAATGAATAAAAAAGTTTATTTTTCTCTTCAAATTAGGTTTAAAATAGGTATTAGTACTTGACAAGAAACGAAAATGTTCATTTCAAATAGTTAATTAATATATTTTACTTGGCATTTACATAGATACATTTTTTTATCATAAAATGGGATGTTGAGTTCCGGACTGGAACAATTAGGAGCGGAAGATATAATTAAATCATTAAAACAAAGAAATAAATTATTATACGATTCTTTCTAAAAGGTAATTAATAGTAATTATGTCAAGCATGCATAAGCGTCTATACGCGTTGTCCAGTTGACCACGCAAAAAAGGTATTTTGGCTGACAAATCAATTGTAACAGAATAATTCGTGTAGATATTACACATATTGTAAAACAATGTTGGGATCCCAGGTTTATAGTTTTACTTTAAAAATACTTTTAAACAGTCTAATTTATTTATTTTTATTAATTCAGATTATTTTTTATCAATTTTATCCTTAAGGTACAATAAGTCCGTAATATGCACCCTTTTCGACTTGTTGAAATAAAATACATAATCCTAATTTGAAGGCGTAGAATAATAATTTACTTTACTCAATTGACAAAAAGGAAACCATCGTCTTAATTGTAACGTTATACTGACTAAGAATATCATTGCCTATACAAGCGAATGCCAATGTAATGCAAGGTCCGGCTGTACCACGGGGGTGCAGTTGTCTAGAAGATGATAATGAAAGGTTTTTATTAGGTCTCATAAGCGATATTTTAGAACTGCAAACTTTCCAACAAAAAGGTGATGCCATTATTGGGCTAATAGGTACGAGCAGTATGTCGTGGCCTTCTTTTTCAATAATTTATTCTACGGTATTTTAAAAAATGAAAGCGAAAAGTGGAAATGCGTAGAAGAAATACTTATTGCAATTTCGGTGGTCCGTCTAATGCGTCGATTTCATAAGCATTTGGGTCCCGTTTTCGGAAACCCTAGGTGAAAATAGGTCAATGACCGGCTTATCAAACGTGGTCGTTTATTAAGTATGAATAAATGATTATGACGTTATAAAAAGCAAATATATATATATATGTTTCACATTACTATTGCCTCGTATTTCTCTCGTTAGAGAGACGAATTATATCCTTTGTAAGAGATAAAAGAGATGAGGTCGATTCTGAGCAAAACACAACAAATTTTTTTTTTTTATTATTTCCACAAAAGATTTAAATCCTGTAATATGTAATTAATTTAATGCTAACAACGTGTATCACGTTACAATCCAAAGAACGCACGTAAAAGTTGTAAACAATTAATGTGGTGAGTCATTTTATATGCACTCCAATTACCTCGAATGACCTCGCCAACACAGGAAGAATCATAGAATAATTCGTAAGAATTTCTAGTTCAAAAATCTTTCGAAAAAATTTGTGTGGGCTTTATCGATAATATTGACCCACCAAATAACGTTGACAATAAGAAAAAAAAATTCTGTATTAGCTTAGTTATTTACTACTAAGAAAAGTAGGTAATGATTTATGTAGGTGATGATTAAGTAATTACAATATTTATCCTAACATGTTTGAAGTAGTGTATAGAACCGGGAAATCTCGGTACTGAAAATCCCGGGATTTCCCGGTTCTTTTGTGGCTATAATAGAACCGGGAATTAAAATACAAGAACCGGGATTTTCGGTACTTTCGGGACTTTTTTTATATACCATAGGGCGGCAAACGAGCAAGCGGGTCACCTGATGGAGTGTTGCCGGCATTTTAAAAAGACGTAGGCTCGTTTTTTGAAGGTTACAATGTCGTATCGGTTCGGGAACACCGCCGCAGGAAGCTTATTTCACAGTTTGGTTGTACGCGGAACTATTCAAATTGTACATTGACATCATTAAAAACCGCATAGAACTAATTTTTTGTGTTTGTAATCATCTGAAATTTATACCCTCATAGTTTATACAGACAAATCCGTTTAAATACATAGGGCGCACTGTAAGTTTCCGGAACTGGCCACTTACATAAACAATATTTAAAAATTTATTTCAACATTTGAAATAGAACTCTTTGGCTGTAGAATGCAATTTGTTTCATCTGACTGTCTTTTGTTTTTACCTTGTGGCGCCATTTAAAATATTGTGTGTCTGCATCAATATGGATTTAACTCGGAAATTTTTTCGTAGTATGATTTTCTACGATTTTAAGTGTAATTTGACAGCTCAACAGAGCATCGCTCGGCTTAAAACAGCTTTTGGCAATGAAGCACCATGCAAGACAACTGTATATAGCTGGTTTGCAGAATTAAAGCGTGGTCGTATCAATCTCAGTGACGAATCTCGCGATGGTCGGCCGTCCACCGCTGTGACCAACAAAAACATCAATGCTGTGCGCCGTATGATTGAAACAGACAGGCATGTGACCTACCATGAAATTCGCGCATCCTTAGAAATAGGCATGAGTCAAATACAATTAATCCTACACAAACATTTGGGTGTGAGAAAGCTGTGCTCGTGGTGGATCCCACACAACTTGACCGAGGCTCAAAACGGACCGCGTCACTTGGTGCAGTGCCATGCTTACCAGATTCAACGAAGGTGCGTCAAATTTGGTGTGGGACATAGTAACAGGTGACGAAACATGGATTTATTGCTACGATCCCAAAACAAAGCAGCAATCGAGCGTATGGGTCTTTCAAGATGAGCCGAAACCAACCAAAGTGGCGCGCGTGAAAAGTGCATCTAAGCGGATGATTGCTTCTTTTTTTAATAAAACTGGACACGTGGCTTGGCTACTGTTGCTTTAGAGAATCGTCGTACAGTGAATAGTGACTGGTACACGACCATTTGTTTGCCGGAAGTTATTGACGAACTCCGTAAAAATAACCGTAAACGCCGTATCATCCTGCACCACGACAATGCTAGTTCTCACACGGCCAGACAGACAAACGACTTTTTGAAGGCGAAAAATGTAGAACTCATGAGTCATCCTGCATACAGTCCCGACCTGGCACCTTGTGACTTTTTTCTGTTCCCAAAAATTAAGAACCAATTACGCGGTCAACGATTTTCATCACCAGAAGAGGCTGTCGAGGAGTATGAAAAACACGTTTCAGAGGTCACCACAGAGGAGTGGCACAAAAGTTTTTAAAACTGGTTTCATCGAATGAAAAAGTGCATAGACGCCAAGGGAGATTATTTTGAAAAACAATAAATTAATTTTGTACCTTTAATAGTATTTTTTCATATTCATTCCGGAAACTTATAGTGCGCCCCACGTATATGGCAATTGACAACACTGAAGCTATGCGCGGCGAACGGTGCAGGTGCAGAACTCTGTGGTGATTGGGAAGGATGTTAGATCGACGCAGAATGATGACCTCGAAACAAATGTAAAAATCGAGGTGGCTCTTTTCGAGAATGGAGGCGATGATCGTTGGCGACATTTATCACTTCTGAGTGTTCCATCCACCAGTGTTGAGCCAGAAAGGATTTTTTCTTCGGCTGGCCTGCGGTGTAATAAAATAAAAAAAGCTTTTAAAAAGACCAAATCGTTTATCTATGATCGCTTGATTTTATTTGATTGTTAGATGATAATCTGTTGGCGTAGATTTTATTTCATTTTATATCTATTTTATTTGTTATTTTATTGTAGCTAAGGGTTCCTATTGATTTCACGGCTTTAATTACGAGTACTTTCAATTATTGTCTGGTTTTAACTGGATAATTAATGAATACCAAGTTTTACTGTTGCTAAAGGCTGATTGGTAATTAGTCATTAATTATAATTAAAGATAAATTACTTATGGTTGAAAAAAATATGAAAGTACCGAAAATCCCGGGAATCCCGGTTCCAGCATAGTCTAGTACCGAAAATCCCGGTTCCTTGAAACATATCCGATTCTCTATACACTAGTTTGAAGCCAAAGAAACTTCTCGCGCTCAAAGCGTTTGGTACTTATTCAAACCAAATATAATTGTAAACATAGCTAGTTTATATACTACTATAGTACACAATAATTCCACCGCTGTATATTTACCTTTTCATTTTTGTTTAACTGTGTATCCTTGTTAGCAGATACAATAAAGATACTACAAAAAAATAACAAACATTATAATATACCTACTCATGTAAGTATAATAAGGTATAACTGTATGTTAAAAAGGTGAACAATGAAATATTGTTATTATTATCCAACCGTACGCAATCTTGAAGGTACCGATGAAGTCATATAATGGTCGAATTTGTAAAAGCAAAATAGTATTATGTACTATTTTTATTTGGAAGTATTTTAACTAAATTAGAAATTTTGATTTTTTTTTTTCTTTAATCCTTTAAAATATAAACATAAGGACTTGCATAACTGCATAGGTTGAATATTTCTTACTTTATTTTTATATTTTCACACTACTGAACAAAAAGGGAGCGTTAAGCTTTCAGGGTTCATGTATTTACATGATGTGTAGTCTAAGCCGATACAAATTATTACAATAATTTAACAAATAGGCTACCAATGGCCAGCTTGGTCTCTCAGCAAAGATTAAAGTGATTTCAAAAATTTTGGTAAAAATGTACAGGGCCTAGCAAAGACCCAAAGTAAGTAGATAAATTCATATAATTGAATGAATTTGAATCTTCACCAGAAAGTTGACATATTTAAGGTCAATTATTACCATATGTTCAATGCGGTACACATTATGTTTCCATAAAATGAAGACATTTGATGGATTCATTTAACTTTCATTTATTTAAGATAAATCAAAAGCTCCTTAATTTTTAGTGTTAAAAATTCTGGAGAAACGAATTGATTGCGTTAAGCATTTTAATTTCAGGAAAAAAGACTATTTTTGGTTCAGTAGTCTAGAACACACATTGACATAGAACAGCAATACTGGATCGTCGATAATTGTTCGCCAGTTATTATAAAAAGTACTGAATATGACCAGCGTGTGGTAGGTACCTGATTTGGCGCCGGTGAGCACGCGACTTGTTGATGCGTGCAAGCGCATGCAGTCGAGCTCCTCTTTGCTGGCAACGCTGCACTACTACAGACACTGGCGTGTTGGCTGCTCGAAGCTACTCGTACCTTTGTGTACGTCGTGTTGGAGGAAAGGCGTGTGTTTTCTCGACTTCATTAGTGGTTTTGTTAGAAATTCAGGTGCGGGCTGCTTATTTTGTTGATTGGATTCATATGTCAACTTCTTAAGACATTTTTCATATTTCATATCACGATATGAGTATATATAGCAACAACGTAACATCAACATGACTTGGCGATATTTGGGTTTAAGTTGATAAATGATACAGGAACAAAAAAAACAATGATCTCAGTGGTTTTTGAAACGAAACATATTGTCATAATATGTAATTTTGTAATTTGTAATAATTATACGATATAATTAAATAAAAAGTTGCACGAATTTAGATGGATTCTAAATATTGTATCATTAAAAAATGTTTATGTGACCACCAGTGATTAACAGTAAATACAACTTTTATTTCTTATTGTAGGTCAAGAAGACTTATCTTAATTTGATTCTATCAAATCTTTTGTCAACTTATGAGTAATCAAGCAATGTCTGAACCTAATAAATTGGCCTTGGGCACTTTCTTACCTCTTATCCCGATTTCTCGCAGCCACTGACACAACAGCGATTACTTCTCCAGCAGGATCTTTCCCCAGCGTTCAGAGACCTGTCCAAATAGTTATATTATTTCATCCGGTACGGCCGCTAAGGGTTTTCATTTTTCATCGATGTCGATTCCAAGTCTTGTACTGGATCCGATCGGAACTGGTGACTCCGAATCTCGTAAGTACTATTCCTGGATAATATCTCGTATTAACACTTTAGGAAAGTAATAGATTATCCCTGGATAATATCTCGTATTACCACGTTAGGGAAGTAATAGTTTGGTTCTGGATGATATCTCGTAGTGACTTGTACTAATCCTGGATATTATTTCGTAGTGACTCATACTAATCCTGGATAATATCTCGTATTACCACTTAAGGAAAAGTAATAATTTTGTTCCTGGATAATATCTCGTATTACCACTTTAGGAACATAAAATCCCCGGATAATATCTCGTATTACCACTGTGGGGAAGTAATAGTTTGGTCCTGGATAATGTCTCGTAGCATCTCGTACTATCCCTGCATAATATCTCGTATTCCCACGTTAGGGAAGGTAATAGCTTGGTCCTGGATAATATTTCGTAGTATCTCGTACTATACCTGGATAATATCTCGTATTACCACGTTAGGTAAGTAATAATTCGGTCCCGGATCATTTTTGTACCCTAATGCTTTTTGCATTAGTCCTTGTTGCATCTTGTACTGATGACGTTAGGAAAGAAATAGTTTATTCCTGGACAATATCTCGTATAACACATTAAGATGGCAAAAAAAAATTGTCAGATCACGCTTCCAAGCGTATTATGTAATTTTAATACTTCTTCAATAAGTAAATTGAAAAATAGCTATTGCGAGGGTAGGTTGGCTGATATTGTCGCCTTCATATCGTTTGGAACGATTCAACTTTTCCTCCAAGCAGCATAGTTTATGGCGCGGCGAACTGATACCATAATATCTTCTTTATGTTTTCTCTTCTTTTCCGCGTGTTAAGTAACTTATTAAACTTGATAGATAGAAAAAAAAAATTTGAACGAGAGTATGTGTGACGGTGCGCACACGAAACACGAATGACATTAGCTATAGGTCGGTGAACGAAGGAACTATATCATTGAGTGAATGTATGATGACCGAAAAAGTTCGTTTTTTGTTCTTATTTATTTATAGTATATATGCTTTGTATTGTGTGAACGGAGTACATGGTAAAACACGTACTACTACTTGGTATTAAATCTCGAGGATGTAATATTGAAGTATAATTAAAAAAAAAACAACTAAAATTAAAAAATAAAATACTTAAATAAATTAAACTAACTATAATAAGATTGCTTTCATATAATTTCTGCCAACACATTTTATGGCATTGTTCTTCGACAACAATATCTTCTTTTTAAGTGTCGACGCTCTATTCCTAAGATTTTTTTACATACAAAAAAATCAAATTTTCAGACTGATACCCCACTGTATACCTGCCACAGAGCAGGTTAATTGATTCCAATCGCCTCAGCCGAGCAATTAGGTACAGTCCTACTACAGTCGTCCTACAAATTGTACAAAGAGACTAAACAATTGGTTTCAGGAACAATCCTATTGCTCCCATCCTGCGATGACAGACTAGTAAAGGGTACAGACAGCTGGGTTGAAATATTGCTTTGTTTTCATTATCTATATACTAGGTAATAAAAGTCAAGTCAAAGACAATTTGGCTTTTATACATATAGCACTTTCACTATATACTTACTTATAACTATACTAGTAAATGTCAAAAATTTACTACTGTACTGTATGTTTTTCAAATCGAACTAATCCTAACTTATCCTAATATTATAAATGCGAAAGTGAGTTTGTTTGTTTGTTTATTTATTTATTTATTTACTTGTTTGTTTGTTACCTCTTCACGCTTCATCTCCTTAACCAATCTTCCTGAAATTTCGCATGCACATGGTTCGAAGTACTGAGAAGGACATAGGGTACCTTTTATCCCAGGAAATAGCACTGTTCCCGTAAGAAATTCACATTGGCGAAGCCGCAGGCAAAAGCTAGTAAAATAAATAAATAGCTAAGTAACACAAAAAGTCCTCTGCTGGACATAGGCCTCTCCCATGGATTTCCACATCGAGTCTATTCGTATATGTTAGCAACACCGAGAAGTCAGCGCCACCTATCGAGCGGTGACGTTGTGGCGTCTCTCTCCAGATTATCGGCTCATAGACGCGCGTGCCCCCTCTCCACCATCGTATCCAGCTGACTGGGCTGAGCTACAACCGCACATGCGCTAGAGATGACATAATGCTTCCTTCTCTTTCTCTCACATACACTACATCCCTTCCTTATTTTAATAAGTATATTTTGTTTAATGAAGCCATTTTCAGATTCTTACTTAATCAATTTATTATCATCATGACTTCTGGTCACATGACTGTAAGTCAATTATCAACTACAAGTAATTATTTTAAATTGTGGTTAAAGACCAAATTTCTGATCATCTTTTATCTCCTCTCCTAAACGTTCTTGTACTACCATTTCTAAATTATGTTCTTTCTAAATTCCATTTCTAAATTCGTTTCCTTATTCATAGATTTCCATTCTCCTTCACTTATTCTTTAATGTTGCGTCTCAATTGCTATTGTTACAGCGTAATATGTAAACCTTCGTTTTAACTTCTTCTTTTTTTTCTTTTATATTTTTGAAAGCTGTCATAATAAATCAATAAATCCAACAACATCGATACAGAACAACACGTATTATTTGCATTTCATTAAACCCATAATTAACCAGACCAGCAGTCTCTTCCACTGCGTATCGAAGGTATAACCAAGACTCCCGACGCCCACGTCGATGATTAGTGCAGGCAGACAGCTATCCTGTATAATTGTTCTGTACTTCCATATCTCTTGTTTCATCTATTTGACTTCCGCATATTCTCCGTTTTCAGATAGCCCTGAGGCGCTGTATCAAAATTAAGACTAAGTTTTCCAGTTTTAACGTAATTTTACACACATTTCATATCTCTTACTTGTATGTCAACATCACACGCTCGCTTCGAAATACAAGTACATAATATCTCGATGCATGCTCTTTGTCTTTTATCTGTGTACTCTCTCCCTTTTTCTTTTTTTTTTTTTTACGTCGCTGCAATATCTATCTATTGAATCTTGTATCTAAATTTTCTTTGTAAGAATAACTCTACCGGTTTTCGCAGTTATACTATATGGCGTGGTATTACACATATTCAAGTAGGTACTCAACCAATGCTTCTTTCCAGCTCTTTCTTTCTACTTGGCATAATAATAAAGTTATGAAAACCTGATGATCTAAACGGCTGAAAATCTCTTACATAAGCGAATCATCGCCTTACTGCTTATATCTTGACATGCTTTAATTTCTTTGCACCGAATATAGTAGGTAATCAAACACAACCAGGTAATGATCACTTGATTGGGATATCAGAGAATTGGGTAGGTGATCCTTTCCTTTTGAGTAGGTGTGGTGGATTTGGTGCCAATATTAGAGTGCATTGTTTACAAGTCCGTATTATACACTTCATAAACTTCATATGTTCTTAACACCACCAGAACTTTGCTCTAAATCTTAACTTCGTTGTGGCCATTACATGATGGCTCTCGTTTTTCAAATTTAGTTAAATTAATAGAACTGAATAGTTTGTAGGTTAATTTTAATGCGCTCATGTCAGAACTACTGGTCCAATTTGAGAAATCCTTCTGTATATGATAGCAACATTCGTCATTCAATCATTCAGTAAGGCTTTAGAATATCCGGACTTTCCACGGGAGCAAGGCCATGTGGCAGAGCTAATAGTTTATATATCCCTTTACTGTATCATTCCACTTCTTGTTTAATTCGCCCTATTTCAGTTTTTTTTGTATGCCAATGCTTTGAATGTTTTTCATTGCCTTTCAGTGAAACGGCTTTTGGTCTAGCATGGTCAGGCACGGCATATCGTGGGTGAATGTTGTATATTTAAATACTTTAGTTGTAAGAAACATGCCAATTATTATTATTTTTTTTTTGTAATCTTTATAGGTACTTAGTTTTATCGTGGTTAAAGTATGTACATTTTAAAGACAATAATGCATAGTTTAATTTGTCTGTACAAAGTCCTACCGGACTTACATATATAAATAACTGCAATTGTTTTAACGTCCACTTTGTGGTAACCCAAATTTGGCATATTTTAAATTTAGAGAACTCTTTTCCAAATTGACATGGTTCTTAAATATTTTATTTTTATTTTAATTATTAGGACGACCAACAGCTGATTACACAACAAACATTACTATTTATGTATAGGAATATGACTTGATATAAAATTTAGCATCTCTGAGTTAGTATCCTTGAGCACCAGTTTCGAACTAACTTTAGGGCTAGCTAAATCTGTGTGAATTAATGTATGTCCAGATAGTCCGAGTTTAACTACGTACTGCTGCCGTTATTTTACATTATAACTTACTTGTCCTTTTGTATATTACGTAAAAGGTGACGTTTTGTGGTTTTGATCCCACACGTACGTAGTATATCTTTAGCAATAGATTTTAAAAGAGCGACTACAACATAAGCAACCTTTTTCTTTTTTCATTTCCTAACTTCAATTATTTTCCATAAAGTAACCATTAACCATTTTTCATTTCCATAGCTTCAATTATTTTCCATAAAGTAACCATTAACCATGTCTTTCATTTAATTAAATCCTGAATCAATTAGCATCTATGCTTGATTTCCACCTACTAAACCAACGCGTTCATGTAAACATCAATTAAGAAATCATTTTAGAAAACATTAAAAACGCAATTAACCTTATCTTCTATCGCATCTGTCTCCTTTATATCTTCAATTCAATTCTTTGACTACAATTCTTTCATCTATTCGTATATTTTTTGCATTTGTTACTCTTCTCTCAGCCGAAAGACGTCCACTGTTGGATAAAGGCCTCCCCCAAGGATTTCATCCATGGAGGGTTTTGCCGTAATCGCCACGCTTGGCAGGCGGGTTGGCGATCGCAGTGTGATGGCATATTACTCGGAAAGATGCTGCTGCCCATCCTCCGGTGTTTTAAATCCCTTAGTCGCCTCTTACGACACCCACGGGAAGAGATGGGTTGGTGCTATTCTAGGGCCACACCACAGGCCATGGCCACACCACAGGCCATAATTTGGGAAGTCGGTCAAAATTTGGGAAGTCGGTTGAAAAGGGGAGCAAAAGTACGTTCTATATATGACCAGCACGTTCCGCAGC
Organism: Ephestia elutella; assembly: GCA_018467065.1. NCBI lineage: Eukaryota > Metazoa > Arthropoda > Insecta > Lepidoptera > Pyralidae > Ephestia > Ephestia elutella. The sequence continues at coordinate 7,604,470 of CM031589.1, forward strand.
TAAAATAAAAGTGAACTAAGGCGCGCTGTTCGACTCCCCACGCATCACCGCCATTCCACCGTCGCTGGGGTGGGGCAAGCGTTGACGTCTGTAGTGTATGTGAGAGAAAGAGAAGGAAGCATTATGTCATCTCTAGCGCATGTGCGGTTGTAGCTCAGCCCAGTCAGCTGGATACGACGGTGGAGAGGGGGCACGCGCGTCTATGAGCCGATAATCTGGAGAGAGACGCCACATTTTGGCGACGAGGCCTATCAGAACCCAATCACAAATATATACATCAAAATATAAGAACAAGACGCATGTTGACTGCTATATCCGGCCAATAGGTTTCTAGATCCATTTATATCTACATAATCAGCGTGATGAGTTGGACACGAACAAGTGACGTCTGTGTCTAGCTGTGATGTTACCAGGATGATGCCTGGTAGTCCATAACAGGTGACGCCTGTGAGGACTTCGTAACTTACCTACCTTATTGGTACGGGTGATGCCTGTACGTACATACATATGATGTTACCAGATGATGCCTGGTAGTCCGAAACAGGTGACGCCTGTGAGGATTTCGTAACTTACCTTAATGGTACGGGTGGTGCCTGTACATACATATTATGTTACCAGATGATGCCTGGTAGTCCGAAACAGGTGATGCCTGTGAGGATTTCGTAACTTACCTTATTGGTACGGGTGATGCCTGTACATACATATGATATTACCAGATGATGCCTGATAGTCCTAAACAGGTGACGCCTGTGAGTACTTCGTAACTTACCTTGTTGGTACGGGTGATGCCTGTACATACATATGATGTTACTAGATGATGCCTGGTAGTCCGAAACAGATGACGCCTAAGGACTTCGTAATGTACTAAGTATATGGGTGACGCCCATAATATGAAGTTTTATACGGGTGACGCCCGTAACATTTAGTTGTACACGGACACGGGTGACGTCCGTAACATGAAGTTGTACGCGGATACGGTTTTACACGAGTGACGCCCGTTAAATGAAATTTTACATGGGTGACGCCCATTATATGAAATTTTACACGGGTGACGCCCGTAATATGAAGTTTTACACGGGTGACGCCCGTTAAATGAAGTTTTACATGGGTGACGCTAGTAATATGAAGTTCTACATGGGTGACGCCTATAATATGAAGTTTGCACGGGTGACGCCTATAATATGAAGTTTTACACGGGTGACGCCCGTTAAATGAAGTTTTACACGGGTGACGCTAGTAAAATGAAGTTTTATATGGGTGACGTCTATAATATGAAGTTTTGCACGGGTGACGCCCGTTATACGAAGTTTTACATGGGTGACCCCCATTATATGAACGCCCGAGAACCAATATACGAACGAGGTAACGCCCGTAATCGGAAGTTTTGTATGCGGGTAACGCCCGTTTACCTGAGAAAAGAATTCATACAACATTGCTAAAATAATAAATGTATCGGGTTGTTAAAAGGATGAGCGCCTATTTGATGCCTAAATTTAGGCTTTATTTGTTTCCTAATCTGTAGATTAATGATGTAAAGTTTGTGTCTGGAAAAAATTGAGAATGATGGTCAAGCAGGATCTATTGGATCTAGATGGAATTGCTAAAAAAGGAGTTTTATTTACTGGAAGCTGCTAACGTTAAATGCTTATCCTTTGTTGTTTTGGGAGGAAGACAAGAACTCCACGAAATACTGTTTAAATAGGACATGACTGAACATAAATGTTTTTGTTTGAAGTAGCAATAAAGAGTTAGACGAATACTTTGCATCCAAACGCAATAAACGGTATGAAAGATACTTAGACAAATTAAACAGGAAGCAAACGAGAACTTTGTAATGTATTTAGTTTGACTAAATAACAAGCTATGAAATGTAAATTTACGAATCTGTATTGATCAAATAATTGGAAAAGTATTTATCGGAAGAACTCATGAGGAAAGTATTGCATGCAAACGGAAAAAAATCCCTTATCCGAAGTATAGCAAATACTTTAGAGATAGAGGAAAGACAATTAGAAAAGAAAAGATACACAAGTAAAGGAAAAGACATTCAGTAAGGAGACGTGTTTCCGATGTGGTAGCTGGAACCATCTATCTTATGATGCGAAGTGTCCAGATATAGGATGAATATGTAACAAATGTATGTGTAATCAATACAGATTCGTAAATTTACATTTCATAGCTTGTTATTTAGTCAAACTAAATACATTACAAAGTTCTCGTTTGCTTCCTGTTTAATTTGTCTAAGTATCTTTCATACCGTTTATTGCGTTTGGATGCAAAGTATTCGTCTAACTCTTTATTGCTACTTCAAACAAAAACATTTATGTTCAGTCATGTCCTATTTAAACAGTATTTCGTGGAGTTCTTGTCTTCCCCCAAAACAACAAACTTGTCCCTTAGGATAAGCATTTAACGTCAGCAGCTTCCAGTAAATAAAACTCCTTTTTTAGCAATTCCATCTAGATCCAATAGATCCTGCTTGACCATCATTCTCAATTTTTTCCAGACACAAACTTTACATCATTAAGCTACAGATTAGGAAACAAATAAAGCCTAAATTTAGGTATCAAATGGGCGTTCATCCTTTTAACAACCCGATACATTTATTATTTTAGCAATGTTGTATGAATTCTTTTTCTCAGGTAAACGGGCGTTACCCGCATACAAAACTTCCGATTACGGGCGTTACCTCGTTCGTATATTGGTTCTCGGGCGTTCATATAATGGGGGTCACCCATGTAAAACTTCGTATAACGGGCGTCACCCGTGCAAAACTTCATATTATAGACGTCACCCATATAAAACTTCATTTTACTAGCGTCACCCACGTCACCCGTGCAAACTTCATATTATAGGCGTCACCCATGTAGAACTTCATATTACTAGCGTCACCCATGTAAAACTTCATTTAACGGGCGTCACCCGTGTAAAACTTCATATTACGGGCGTCACCCGTGTAAAATTTCATATAATGGGCGTCACCCATGTAAAATTTCATTTAACGGGCGTCACTCGTGTAAAACCGTATCCGCGTACAACTTCATGTTACGGACGTCACCCGTGTCCGTGTACAACTAAATGTTACGGGCGTCACCCGTATAAAACTTCATATTATGGGCGTCACCCATATACTTAGTACATTACGAAGTCCTTAGGCGTCATCTGTTTCGGACTACCAGGCATCATCTAGTAACATCATATGTATGTACAGGCATCACCCGTACCAACAAGGTAAGTTACGAAGTACTCACAGGCGTCACCTGTTTAGGACTATCAGGCATCATCTGGTAATATCATATGTATGTACAGGCATCACCCGTACCAATAAGGTAAGTTACGAAATCCTCACAGGCATCACCTGTTTCGGACTACCAGGCATCATCTGGTAACATAATATGTATGTACAGGCACCACCCGTACCATTAAGGTAAGTTACGAAATCCTCACAGGCGTCACCTGTTTCGGACTACCAGGCATCATCTGGTAACATCATATGTATGTACGTACAGGCATCACCCGTACCAATAAGGTAGGTAAGTTACGAAGTCCTCACAGGCGTCACCTGTTATGGACTACCAGGCATCATCCTGGTAACATCACAGCTAGACACAGACGTCACTTGTTCGTGTCCAACTCATCACGCTGATTATGTAGATATAAATGGATCTAGAAACCTATTGGCCGGATATAGCAGTCAACATGCGTCTTGTTCTTATATTTTGATGTATATATTTGTGATTGGGTTCTGATAGGCCTCGTCGCCAAAATGTGGCGTCTCTCTCCAGATTATCGGCTCATAGACGCGCGTGCCCCCTCTCCACCGTCGTATCCAGCTGACTGGGCTGAGCTACAACCGCACATGCGCTAGAGATGACATAATGCTTCCTTCTCTTTCTCTCACATACACTACAGACGTCAACGCTTGCCCCACCCCAGCGACGGTGGAATGGCGGTGATGCGTGGGGAGTCGAACAGCGCGCCTTAGTTCACTTTTATTTTAGCTGCGGAACGTGCTGGTCATATATAGAACGTACTTTTGCTCCCCTTTTCAACCGACTTCCCAAAAAAGGAGGAGGTTATATGTTTAGATGTATGTATGTTTTTTTTTTATGTATGTTCGCCGATTTCTCCGCCATTTGTGGACTGATTTCCAAAATTGTTTTTTATTAGTAATGGTGTATTCCCAAGTTGGTCCCATTTTAACCACGTCAGAATCTGTTCGGTAATTTTAAAGATACCTAACAAAATATAAAAATACCAACATTGCATTATAGAGCAAAAGCCCGCGACAGCATGCCCTTCCTTATTTTATTAAAACTCAAGATTTTCTGTGTATGTCCCCAACATAGAAATAGCGATTAGCGACTATAAAAGTTGGTTCATGATTACTTAGGCAGATTACTTGTAGCAATAACATTTGAAGTGATAACTCAATTTCCTCAAAGTAAAGTTTTTTAAAGATTTTATTCCTAATAATATTAGAAATCACGCCATCCATTACCAGGCAATTGGTGCAGATATAAACCCCTGCTAGATATTGTAACCTTACTAAATTATAGTTATATTTGTTTTATAATAAAAGCTTAATTTAATATTACTTTGGGAGGCCCAAAGGTTGCTTTTTTTACCTATAAAAATCATCCTTACTATCCATATTACCTGCATAAGCAACTAAGATCCAAACTTCATACCTAATCGCTAATATTTTTTACCCGTATATACCTCGCAGAGAAACATTCAGCATTTTTAAAATAAGGAAGGTTTGGTCGTCACGGGCTCTCGGTCTGTTTTTGTGCCAAAATAATAGACAATTTGACATGTTGTGATTGTGACATTTCAAATCAAACTTACTTACTTAGACATAAAAAGTATCGAGTATTTTTGTTTAAATAAATGATCTAATATTGTAAATTGTTATTAAATAAAATTTTGGCATTTTTATTTAATTAGGTACAAAATTGTTGATTATTGTTGTTGACTTAAATTAAATTATCACTTAAAATTATTTAGTATTCAGTCTTAACATTGTTTCATAAAAAAATTTTGTTCTTGTCCACTCTCATGTGGGAGACATCAACGTGTTATTTTTTTGAAGATTTATGAATTGTAATTATTCTAACGAATCCTAACTAATATTATAAATGCGAAAGTGAGTTTGTTTGTTACCTCTTCACGCTTCATCTACTGAACCAATCTTCCAGAAATTTTGCATACACACAGATAGAAGTACGGAGAAGGACATACCATTCATCCCGGGAAAAAGCATTGCTCCCGTGGGAAATTCACGCGGGCGAAGCCGCGGACAAAAGCTAGTCTAAAATAACTTATCTAATAAAAAAAAATACTGACACCATGGTGTACCTATATGTCGATTCACCTTGCTAACCACAACATAAAAAACTTGCTCCGTTAGGTTATATTTCAAAAATAAAGTAAATCTCAGTTTTGACCTGGTACAGGTATTAAATAAAATGTAGCATTTGCCATATTTCAGTATCAAACCCCATTCGGAACGTTGCGTTAGCGTTGAAATTTATTCTCCGCAATTTATTCAAAATTCAAATCGATCAGGGATTATAAGCAATAAATCGTGAGGCTTATGAATAATTCTTCAGACGCCTGCGGAAGTCTACGATATTTCAACATTTCTCGCACTAATTGGCTATTTATCATGATGATTAAATAGAAACACTTTTTTTATTAATTTCCTTGCGTTTAGCAGCCACCCTATTATTTTAGTTCCCACCTATCTTTCGTTATTACTATACATAGGTAGGTTTATTATTTACTTACCTACCCCATTGTCATTGCCCTTACACAGAATTTTGAATATTAAGGCAAATTTCGTTAAGTCTAATGGTTGGACTGGTAGAGAACGCCAATTGGTGTTAAGTCCACCATTTGTACAATTTTTTTGTAATGTGTGTAATAAAGTTTTTAAATAAATAAATAAATGAAAATTTAAATACGAAATCGATCCGATTAGTGTACCTGTACTAAGGAGCTTCTTAGAACTGAGATAAATAAAGCGTCTATGCTACTACTATTTGTCTTATAAATCTCAAATCCTGAAAAAGATTGTGTATAGTAGAAGACAAAAGGCAGACGGGCCACCTGTTGGAATGGAATGTAATACTTATGTCACCGGTGTTAAGGCGAGGTCCGACCTGAGACAAAATTCATATGCGCTTAACCGCGGCGTGTGCGCGTTGCAATAAGATTTTTGCACAACACAATGTTCTACTTTCGTTGGCAGGATCGAAGAGTTTTGTACCGATTTAGCAACTATTTATCAAATATCTCTTAAAATATTAGTCTAAAAAAAGTGCTCGATTAAGACTTTAATATAGTATACATATTAACTAATTATATAAATATATATATATGTGATCGCTGAAAAATTGTAAGTTCCATGACTTGACGGCTGAATTTTTTTCTAAATTTTCGGTGCCTTTATGTATTAATTAAGCCAAAAATACATATGTATTTTTATTAAAAAGTACACGATTGAAACCTTAATAAATATTATAATCTATATCCAGGAATTTTTTCCACTTCGTAATTAAACTCTAATTAGGTAAATTTCTTCATGAAAAATTACATTTTTTTCGAATGTGGGCTACGACATACATGGCCTTAAGGCAAAACCATTTCATATTCATAGAGGTATGAGATAGGTAAGTATGGTAAATACAGGGTTATTTTGAAACCATTGGCCAATTTTTCGCAGCAGATTTGGTTGATAAAAATGAGCAGGTTTCCAAAAAATCTATGTTAGAAAATGATATTTTTTTTTGCTTCCCATACATGTTGGTCGATCAGCTGATGGGACTTAGTATGGAAAGTTGAAATTTTATGTTATTCTTTTACTATAAATAATTTCTTTCGGACGTAGTTGTATATCAAGTACTGAGCATATTGTAAATATTTGGCCAGTAGTTAAAAAATAACCCTGTATATTGGTAGGTACTTCTTTTAACCGACTTAAAAAAGAGGAGGTTGTTCCCAAGTCAGCTGTATTTTTTTTTCTTAAAAATAACACTGAATTTATTTTGTGGTAACTATCTATTATTTTTTGTTTCTCCTGAACATTAGGACCGCTCAACTCATATAGACTTCATATAGTTACCTACCTACCTACATTCTCGGAGAAGAATTATAGGTCTAAGACAATCTAAAATCTTCATCAAAGCAGCAGACCAAAAGAAATCAAAGAGCAGGAATAACATAAGAATCATCATAGGAATCCTCACAGGACACTGTCAACTTGACACTGTGTTGTAAAAATGAGCGCTGAGAGCCGAGCGTTGAGCGCTGAGTCGACGCTTTTGAGCGTTGAACGCTCGCGAGCGTTAAGGCTCGCGACTTTAACGCTCGACTTCCACGCTCAAGCGTCGAAGCGTCCGTAATAATTTTTCATTGTAGTAAAACATTGTTTAGTCCTGTTTCCTCTTTTCCATATTTGTCATTGAAAAAACGAGACAACATATTTAAGCTAAAATCGGTTTAGCAAACGATTGTTATTTTCACATATTCATTGTGGGTAACCCTATGTGCTATTCCCGGTATTTTTCTACTCAAGACGGACGGACGGACGGGCCGACGGACGAACGGACGGACGGATAGACGGACAGACATGACCAAACTATAAAGGTTTCTTGTTAACTTCGGAACCCTAAAAAGGAAAGATTTTTGTGTTTGCGTGTTTGTTTGTAACGGACAAACTCAAAAACTACTTCTCTCTTTAGTCGTATTTCCTCATGACTGAGGGTCGTGGTCATTATATGGAATGAAAGACACACAACGACTCTCTTGACAATTTTAATGGAGTGGTTTGCCATTGCCTTCTACATTTCACACACTAGCTGATAATCATCAACCAGAGTGCAGGTTTCCTCACGATGTTTTCCTTCACCAGAAGCAAGTGGTGGTTGATGAAAACTAACATGCGTCAGATTGGTATACAAACTCATGTAGCTTGGGCAGGATTTGAACCTGGGATTTTGCATCCACAGGCGGGCGCCCTACCACTCGGCCACCACCGCTCCTCGGCCACCACCGCTCCGAAAATTAAAAATATTTTGTCTGTACATTTAGTATTTTTGACTTAAATGGATAGAGGGACACTTAAAAAGAATAATAGAAAGCAAATTTTTTTTATTAATTTTTTGTCTGTCTGTATGAAAACGCTTATCTCCGAAAGTACTGGACCGATTTACTTAAAACTTTCACCAATTGCTTTCATTCAGCAAACATTTACAGTTTGTTTCATCAAAATCGGTTCATTAAAAAAAGGTTATCGTCATTTGAATGAACTCAAGGCATGAGTTACGCGGATGAAGTCGCGGGCAACAGCTAGTAGGCTATAATTAACGTGGACGAAGTCACAGGAAAACAGCTAGTATAACCTTAATATTAATAAATCTCTTTTTTTAATTACTCGTATGCTTGAAGCTCGCGGTCAAGCTCAAATCGAGCGTCGAAGCGTCGAGTTTGGACGCTCAAGCGTTCTAAAACGCTCAAGCCACTGCTCGAGTCGGCGCTTAAACGCTCGAGCGCCGACTCAAGCGTTTGCAAACGGCTCGAGCGCCGACTCAAGCGTTTGCAAACGGCTCGAGCGCCGACTCGAGCGTTTACGCGCCGACTCGAGAGTTTTTACAACACTATGACAGTGATTAAGCAAAAGGATGATCCAATTTGTTCCAGCTGCCTGGAAGAAGAGGAAACTAGCTTTCATCTAGTTGCAGAAAGTCCCACGTATGCTGCTGTGAGGAGAGAAGTAATGGGCTCAGACGCCCTCTCTGAAAATGATCTGAGCGATATTACAATAGGGCAGTTATTAAAATTCTGCAAAGGAACAGGTAGATTCAGTGGGTCGCCACCAACGTGAGTTACCAGACCAGGTAACTCAAAACCCTATACGGGTCTCGGGGAATTGGGTGAAAAGGTCCGGCATGAGAGCATCACCCGTCTGGTGCTTGCGCTGGCGTTTCCAAAAAGTTATTACATACATTTAAATATTACATCGTTTATCAAGAACTAGCTTGTGCCCGCGGCTTCACCCGCGTGAATTCCCCACGGGAACAGTGCTTACGGGATAAAAGGTACCTATCCTATGTCCTTGTCAGTACTTTTAACTATGTGTATGCGAATTTCAAGAAGATTGGTTCAGAAGATAAAGCGTTAAGAGGTCACAAACAAATAAATAAACAAATAAACTCACTTTCATATTTATAATATTAGCTAGGATGAGGATACTTGTAACAAATAAAATCATAAAAAAAACAGACAATACTCAATTTCTGTGATAAAGAGAAACGAGAAACGAAATTTTTCAAGCAAAATTCTTCACCAGCGAAAACACAAAAGCTTGTAAAAGAAAAAAAAAACAAAGTCGACAAGCGTACCTAAGCGATTTCTGAACGTTCGAATTTGGATTACGGATCGCGGGACAAAAGTTTAATCCTAGTTACTAGTTCCCGCATAGTCCATAGATTGAACATAGACTTGACAATGTAAAGACTTTCCAGCGTTGACTGTAGAGGAATGTATTTCGCAACACCCCACAAGTACATACCTACTTATAAAAATGTTACCATAAAGTAGGTACCTATATTGTAGATCGACTCAGGTCCGTTCGTTACGCCCTCATTTCGCCACGCTCTCGGCCGCAACGCTCACGAATTTCAAAATTTGTTTATTCTCTACGCTCTCGGCCACGACGCTCACGATTATAAAATCAACTTTTTTTTGAGAAGTAAGTACCGTAAGTATGAAAACAAAAATTTTTTGTTTGATTTTTTATATTCATACAAACCAGCGGCGTATAACATGAAAGCGACCAATAAAGAAAAAAAAAATAAGATCGTATCTAGCGTAGGTATCTCAATTAATATATGAATGCGAAAGTGAGTTTGTTTGTTATCTCTTCACGCTTAATCTACTGAACCAATCTTCCTGAAATTTCGTAGATATAGGTACACATAGTTAGAAGTACTGAAAAGAACGTAGGGTACCTTTCATCACGGAAAGAAGCACTGTTCCCGAGGGAAATTCACGCAGGCGAAGCCGCGGCTGAAAGCTAATACTCTTGTAAACTGTCCATATCAATCAGTTTCAATATCTGCAGGTAGCTGCGCCCTGACTCCGCTTCTGTGAGAATTCTAGTTATAAGCGTTATGAATTTGGCTTAATTTACCTATACGAAAAGTTTTATTTAAAGATTCACAGATTAGATCGTCTTGAGTAAAAAATAGTCTTTAAATTTATTTCATGTCAGATCTAACGCAGTCACAGCTCTATGTCCACCTTAATCCAAAGAAAGTGCACAGCGTGTTTCTGCATTGGACTTTTTGACTGCACTTTGTAATCTGGTTTAAAAATTTAGAAGTTTTTGTGAAAACGATAAATAAAATCTATTATATATAAAATTAAATGTAGGCTGTTGTAAAGTACAAATTCTTATTGAGTAGGTTACGACTAGTTACAGATATAAGTAGGCACAATAAGTTACGTCCCTAAACTCTGGTCCGCAGAGGATCAATGCCGTAGCAATGGAAATATACCTATTATTAGGTAAGTACCTATTTTATGTTTACGTGGAATTCAAATTGTAATAATAAAAACCAAAAACCATAATCTAGATTTTATTTTTATGATTACAATCATCTGACCCCAGCACAATTCATTTCGGATGTACACAATAAAGGTTTTGAAGTGGAAAAAATGTCCCGAAACAGTCGTTATGGTTCCGCTTATTATTAGATATTTACTAGTGATGTAACATTAAATTTCACGATTATTATATTCAGCGTAGATGTTATAGGCGTTGTCATATAAAAAGTGATTTAAATTAATAGGAAATCTGGGAAAATTCGAAGTTGGGCACGGTCATTCAAGTCAATAATTACACAACAATTTTTAGGTTGTTGGCATGAAAAACTTCAACCAATAAAATTTATGGTTCATTTTAGACGTCAATTATAGCCTACATACCCGTAATATGTTATTCGGTACCACCTTACGTAAAGAATTTGGTACCTCACACACCTTATCTGTCAAGGCGTTAAGGAATAATGGTGGAAATATAAAACTCACATAGGTACAGTAGGGTAGGCACAGTACAATCTAACACTCCTTTTTTGGGCAGAAGTGTAAAAATCACGGCCTATTGGTAAAAATCACAGAATAAAGCAGAATTAACAACCAGTTGTTTATACTGGGAATGTACATCACTATTCAAATCAGCAGCGTAGCGCTGTCCTGATTTAGGTTTGACTGCTCGTCTTTATTTATTGCCCCTGGAGCGGTTGATAAATCGTTTAATTAAGGAATCATGGACGTGCGTTCAGGAATTTGCTTGATCTATTTTCAAGGAGATAATAATCTGTTTTCCAAATGCTGGCAGTATTAATTGACCTGAAAAGTTTCTAGGGTAAATTTTAAAATAAAGAATATAAGGGTAAATTTTAAAATAGATTTAGTAGTAGATTCTCGTGTCTCTCTCGCTTTCATGAGCGTTTTCCCGCGCGATTGCATCTTCAGCGTACGCGTTGGAGCCCAGGGTCCGCTTTCTTTACTTTTTCTTCTCCACTTCTCACGATCTTCGGCATCCTTGGTTGTGAGACCATTGGAACGCATATCCCCCTTGTAGAGCGGCTCGATTTTATCGTCCCATCCGGAAGAAAGCATGAAACTTGGCATGAATGTAGCTTTCATATACCTATGTAGGTACTTTAATATTGATTTAGAAACACTTCGAGAAATTAATGTTTCCCCCCTTTTATGTCCCAAATCGTGGTTTTTCTCAGTTTTCTATTATTACATATGTCAACACAACACGAAGTCTAGGACCACTACAATGTATATGAGAAGTCGAAAGCTGTCCATGATATTTAATTCTACCATGACCGTGCAATAATAGAAAAAGTTCGAATTTTTCAACATAACATGGGCATATTTTGTAAACTAAGTCCTATCAACATACATCCAATATCATTATAGTGTTTCTATATCAATATTAAAATAGATATATTAAAGCTACATTCATGCCAAGTTTCATGCTTTCTTCCGGAAGGGACCGTATTTCAAGTTATGGGCCCTAACTATTGACGACATCAAGCTAGCTCTTCTTGGGTTTCCGCTTTCTGCCGGGACCGGGCGGTGGCAGCATGGCCAGACATTTGTTCTTTAAGTGGCTTGCCGGTTTACGCAAAACATGGCCGTACCAGCGTAGGCGGCACTCTCGGAGTTCATCTACTATTTCAAGGACGTGAAGGCTGCCGGGATTGTCATCTCCGTGACGCGCAACTCTATTTTCTCTTGTGCCGCTCAAACACGGGCCACGCTTCGCTGCCATATAAAAGGACAGGTCTTATGATGGATTTGTAGATCTGTCCCTTTAACCTAACCGGCATTTTTGGGTCACAAATGACACCAGTTAGCTCTCTCCACTTTGCCTACACTGCTGTTATACGAGCCTACGTATCCGGGGCTCCAGGATATATTTCTAATTCGATTTATTATATTTTTGTAGGTACCTACTTGGTACTTACCCATAGTGACTCGATCACAAATATGTTTGTTTTAATATTTTATTTGGGATTTTTAATATCTATACCACTTTTCAGTCTTCGTTTTTGCTATTAAAAAAGTCTACTTGTTTTGATTTGAATAGGACTTCAAAAATATATTCTTTAGAAGAACTACATTATTTCTGAGTCTAGGAGGGAAAGAAGATATATAATGAAACGACTAATTTCAGCTAATATCTGACGTTTACTAAATATATTCAACAATGTTAATCGATTACAATATTGAAAATATAGTCAGATGCGTCCGGATACATTATAATACATTATTTGTTATAATATACAAAAGAAAATTATGAAACTGTAGCTATCGTTATATGGTTTAAATTCTTAACATACCTATACAAAATTTACATACATTTCATAAGACTTAAAGCATAAAAATACCTAGACTAACACCGTAGGATATAAAAAATTATGGAATCTTTAAAGTTTTTCTTATTCTATAATTATTAATCAAAATGGTATTGTAACATCGAAGGTAATATTTTTTTATTTGTTAAAAATATAAACATCATTTACAGGTACTCTTAAAATATATTCATTTATTTGAACATTCCTACTTAGCCTAGTGATTTAATTTGGGGCGAACACATTTTGCGACCGCCATAAAAAAATTAAAAGTTAATTTTGGATTAAAAAATATTCGGAAAACATAGTTATTACTATAGCTAAACAGCTGATTACGAGTAATACTTAATACAAAAGATATTTAAATTATATATAATAGATTTCACAAGGAGAATGTGCGTCATTGAAACATCAAAAAAAAAATCAGATAAATAACACTACATTGTTGCATTATATAATTATTAATTGTGATATATTTACTTAGGTATACTTAACATAATTTATTTAAAAAAATATGACAAACAATATTGACCGTATACTATTTAAAAAAAAACAAACGTTTATAAATTTTCCGTTAGACTGATATGCAATATACGACAGGAAATATAAAGTATGGCGATCGCAAGTAATATTATTATTACGTAAACATTAAAATGTAGCACAAGTAACACTTTAGAGAGCTACCTAAAATTAAGAAATAATGTTATATTCAGTCAATATGGAATTTTTATTTTTTATTCAATTAAATGGACGTCAACTAGGGTGAATTTTGTCTGCAAAAGATATTAGAAAACCGTTGACGTAGTTATTTCATTTTAACAAATCTTCCAATTTGAGTTAAATGATACGAAAATATTCCCCACATAGCGTGTAAATATTATCGAAGCAGTTATAATAACAAAAAAATTGCAGACAAAATTCACAAAAAAAAAATGGCGCTTTACATTACCATCGAGCCGCTAAGAAACGATATGATAATTTTTTTATATATTTTTAACGTCCCGTGTAATTTTAGAAGTGGTATAGTACGAGAATTTTTACGTTAAACTGCTTATCAGGAAGACAATAAAAAATCTATATTTGATAAAAATAGATTTTTAAAAACACAACTTGGCAAAAACAATATTATAGAAAAAACACAAGAATTTTTATTGCCAATACCGAAAAGGCTTTCACATTGAGATCATTAAAATGGACAAAGTTGAAGAGAGAAAAAGTTAATTTTGAAAAAGTTAAAAGTCTACGAGCGAGGTACTTCCTATAGGTAAAATAGATGTCCGCCATACTTGCTATGTTTCGTAGTTTGTAGTTGCACTTTAAGCCTAATTTAAGTATCATAATCAGCCATTTTGATGTCCCCACAAGGCTGAGGGCCTGACCTTATGAATGGTAAGGATGGGCCGTGAGGCTACGACCCACTACGAAACAAAATTAGTAAAAATATTATATCATTATTTAATATCAAATATTAGAAAGGGAGATAGGACAAAAACATATTTTACCTAAAATAGGCTTAAAATGCGGTTGAATTATTTTTTAAATACATAATTTTGATTAAATGATAATCATAACAAGGGTTCCGTTGATATTTTTACCAAGCTGTGTAAGAGTTTGGCAATTTATTAATAATATCGATATGAAACAATAACATTTTAATATTTGTAATGCCTAATTTCCTAACTGGTGCAGTATGGATCGCCATAAAATGGTTTGTGACGCAGAATTCTTTCGCAAAATATCCAATCATATCATATGTCTATTTTATTTTAATATATTACGTTATAAGTTGAACAGAGAGGTTTGGAAGGCGAGAGATAAGAGCTTAAACAGTAACATTAAAAAAAAAAAAAAGAAAAAAAGAAAAAAAAATAAACAATAATAAATGAAAGATTAATTTTATGTCTCAATTATAAAAGAAAATCATTGTAATGCGAAGTTTTAATTTTATGAAGTGGTTTAGCCGTCTGGCACAGACCCAGCAGTAGGAAAATAATGAAAAAAAGTAAAGAGCATGTAAGTTTCGTTAGAAACGTTTCGTTCGTTTCGTTCCTTTTTTCTTTCGCGGGTCTACTGAAAGAAATTTCTATAGAAATAAGTAGAACCTTTGTACTTAGTTTTCCTATGTTTTATGTTTCCTTTGTATGTGTTTGTTGTGTACAAAAATTAATAAATAAATAAATAAATAAAAAAACATCAGCTGTTCCATACATCTTGGTCGAGTAGGTAGGTATTGTACAAAAGTATGGAACGGCAAATTTTTTTTGGTCAGATTAAGTCGGTCCTATACAAAAAGTTGCTCATATTCGTTTCATATTCATCCAAGTTAAGTAACTTTCATCAGTAGAAGGGATGTCAATATTTTTGAATTCATCCTTTAGTCAATAAAATCCTTGATAAGATCACGTTGACTGTTTAAGGGGGGTTAGGCGGTCAGCGAAAATTCATATGAAGCGGCTGAGGCGGGGGGGGGGACGTCTCGGTTGCGCGCCATTCACATTTTTATCAAAAAGTTAATAGAAATGTTTAGTTTTTCAAAAATTTAAATCAGTCACGAAATCGAAAAGGTAAAATACCTTTGTGTTGGTGATTTTAAAACATTTTTTATTATAAAACACGGATGTTATCTGTATTCATATGAAATTTGAGAGGTAACTTCAGGATTTTTTTCTATCGAGCAAAATTTTTCCCATCGTGTTTTGGAAACAGTCCTCCCTTTAAAAATACGTTCTACAATACATATCAGAAATTTCAGGGCGAAAACTCTTCAATTCTTTAAACAGCAGCTTATAGAAAACAGCCAATATTGCCGTTTTCACTTACTGAGAGCCCTTAAGATATAGTATATTCATTCTAGGTTTCAACGTATGGAAAATTAGTAGAGTAAAGTAGTAGAGTAGGGGGAGGGTAGTGTTTTTTAATGTACTCATACATAGGCATAACCCAGATACAAAAAAGCATTATAATTAATTTCGCCGCAAAATAATCTAAAATGAATAGACTGATAAGGTTTCAATGAATTCTTGGCGGTAGTCTTAGTCTTCGACTTTAAAAAAAATTCAGACACCATATTAGTTTCACACTCGATAAGAAAGAAGTTAAAAAATTATATTTTTCCGAATTGAAATTCTGCATCACAACCCATCAGACAGTGCTAAGTGCCATTTAGACGATGCAAGTTTTATTGCATATATTGTTTACTCAAGAAAAGTTTTGAATCCAAACTTGCATACCAGATCAAGAATGGTACAGTCCGCGAGGCCTAAGCTGAGCTTTGCATTTGTGTGAGTGATTCCGAATAGTAAATGCGCAGCAGATTACGCAGAAAAAGTGACATTTCACAAATTACGCTGGTTGTCAAAATG
Organism: Ephestia elutella; assembly: GCA_018467065.1. Lineage (NCBI taxonomy): Eukaryota > Metazoa > Arthropoda > Insecta > Lepidoptera > Pyralidae > Ephestia > Ephestia elutella. Next base: position 7,620,773 of record CM031589.1, read on the forward strand.
TTGTACAAACACTGCCTTTTTACACTAACTGTGTGCACTCACACAAATGCAAAGCTCAGCTAAGGCCTCGCGGACTGTACGTGTTGTTTAGACTATGCAAGTAAATTACTGCTTCAATTTAATCGTATTCAATAGGCAAGAAACTTGTACCGTCTAAATGGCCCTTCATCCTCTAATCTGGAAGTACCCACGCGCCCCACGGGTGGGTCCCTCACCGGTGGGCCAGTGCGCGGTTGGCGGCGTGGCACTCCTCGCACACGCGCACTGGCTTTAGCTGCCCAAAGCGAGGCAGCGGGATCGAGTTGGAGCTACACGATGCGCAGAATACTTTGCCTGAATTGAAAAATAAAACGTCATTGTTTTATATTTAACTGGCTTTTCCCGCGGCTTCGCCCGCGTGAATTTCCCACGGGTACAGTCCGCGAGGCCTAAGCAGAGCTTTGCATTTGTGTGAGTGCACACAGTTAGTGTAAAAAGGCAGTTTGTACAACATTTTGACAACCAGCGTGATGTGTGAGATGTCACTTGTTCTGCGCAATCTGCTGCGCACTTACTATTCGGAATCACTCACACAAATGCAAAGCTCAGCTTAGGCCTCGCGGACTGTACAGTGCTTATTCCCGGGATGAAAGGTGCCCTATGTCCTTCTCCGGACTTCCAGGTATGTGTATGCGAAATTTCAGGAAGATTGGTTCAGTAGATAAAGCGTGAAGAGGTAACAACCAAACAAATAAACCAACAAACAAACTCACTTTCGCATTTATAATATTAGTTAGGACTAGCTTATGCCCGCGGCTTCGCCCACGTGAATTTCCAACTACACGGGAACATGCACGCATGCAAGCGGCCGCCGCGATGTCCGGCACCCACTCCGATAGACCGGCTTCTGACCGACACTGTATATAGATTGATAACAAACAGTATCAGACATACCACAGTTGCGGCAGTGATGGCGGCGCCGGAACGCCGTGAAGTGCGCGGCGCAGCGCATGCAGGCGGCCGCCGCGATGTCCGGCACCCACTCCGATAGACCGGCTTCTGACCGACACTGTATATAGATTGATAACAAACAGTATCAGACATACCACAGTTGCGGCAGTGGTGGCGGCGCCGGAACGCCGTGAAGTGCGCGGCGCAGCGCATGCAGGCGGCCGCCGCGATGTCCGGCACCCACTCCGATAGACCGGCTTCTGACCGACACTGTATATAGATTGATAACAAACAGTATCAGACATACCACAGTTGCGGCAGTGGTGGCGGCGCCGGAACGCCGTGAAGTGCGCGGCGCAGCGCATGCAGGCGGCCGCCGCGATGTCCGGCACCCACTCCGATAGACCGGCTTCTGACCGACACTGTATATAGATTGATAACAAACAGTATCAGACATACCACAGTTGCGGCAGTGGTGGCGGCGCCGGAACGCCGTGAAGTGCGCGGCGCAGCGCATGCAGGCGGCCGCCGCGATGTCCGGCACCCACTCCGATAGACCGGCTTCTGACCGACACTGTATATAGATTGATAACAAACAGTATCAGACATACCACAGTTGCGGCAGTGATGGCGGCGCCGGAACGCCGTGAAGTGCGCGGCGCAGCGCATGCAGGCGGCCGCCGCGATGTCCGGCACCCACTCCGATAGACCGGCTTCTGACCGACACTGTATATAGATTGATAACAAACAGTATCAGACATACCACAGTTGCGGCAGTGATGGCGGCGCCGGAACGCCGTGAAGTGCGCGGCGCAGCGCATGCAGGCGGCCGCCGCGATGTCCGGCACCCACTCCGATAGACCGGCTTCTGACCGACACTGTATATAGATTGATAACAAACAGTATCAGACATACCACAGTTGCGGCAGTGGTGGCGGCGCCGGAACGCCGTGAAGTGCGCGGCGCAGCGCATGCAGGCGGCCGCCGCGATGTCCGGCACCCACTCCGATAGACCGGCTTCTGACCGACACTGTATATAGATTGATAACAAACAGTATCAGACATACCACAGTTGCGGCAGTGGTGGCGGCGCCGGAACGCCGTGAAGTGCGCGGCGCAGCGCATGCAGGCGGCCGCCGCGATGTCCGGCACCCACTCCGATAGACCGGCTTCTGACCGACACTGTATATAGATTGATAACAAACAGTATCAGACATACCACAGTTGCGGCAGTGGTGGCGGCGCCGGAACGCCGTGAAGTGCGCGGCGCAGCGCATGCAGGCGGCCGCCGCGATGTCCGGCACCCACTCCGATAGACCGGCTTCTGACCGACACTGTATATAGATTGATAACAAACAGTATCAGACATACCACAGTTGCGGCAGTGATGGCGGCGCCGGAACGCCGTGAAGTGCGCGGCGCAGCGCATGCAGGCGGCCGCCGCGATGTCCGGCACCCACTCCGATAGACCGGCTTCTGACCGACACTGTATATAGATTGATAACAAACAGTATCAGACATACCACAGTTGCGGCAGTGATGGCGGCGCCGGAACGCCGTGAAGTGCGCGGCGCAGCGCATGCAGGCGGCCGCCGCGATGTCCGGCACCCACTCCGATAGACCGGCTTCTGACCGACACTGTATATAGATTGATAACAAACAGTATCAGACATACCACAGTTGCGGCAGTGATGGCGGCGCCGGAACGCCGTGAAGTGCCCGGCGCAGCGCATGCAGGCGGCCGCCGCGTTGTCCGGCACCCACTCCTATAGACCGGCTTCTGACCGACACTGTATATAGATTGATAACAAACAGTATCAGACATACCACAGTTGCGGCAGTGATGGCGGCGCCGGAACGCCGTGAAGTGCGCGGCGCAGCGCATGCAGGCGGCCGCCGCGATGTCCGGCACCCACTCCGATAGACCGGCTTCTGACCGACACTGTATATAGATTGATAACAAACAGTATCAGACATACCACAGTTGCGGCAGTGATGGCGGCGCCGGAACGCCGTGAAGTGCGCGGCGCAGCGCATGCAGGCGGCCGCCGCGATGTCCGGCACCCACTCCGATAGACCGGCTTCTGACCGACACTGTATATAGATTGATAACAAACAGTATCAGACATACCACAGTTGCGGCAGTGATGGCGGCGCCGGAACGCCGTGAAGTGCGCGGCGCAGCGCATGCAGGCGGCCGCCGCGATGTCCGGCACCCACTCCGATAGACCGGCTTCTGACCGACACTGTATATAGATTGATAACAAACAGTATCAGACATACCACAGTTGCGGCAGTGATGGCGGCGCCGGAACGCCGTGAAGTGCCCGGCGCAGCGCATGCAGGCGGCCGCCGCGATGTCCGGCACCCACTCCGATAGACCGGCTTCTGACCGACACTGTATATAGATTGATAACAAACAGTATCAGACATACCACAGTTGCGGCAGTGATGGCGGCGCCGGAACGCCGTGAAGTGCGCGGCGCAGCGCATGCAGGCGGCCGCCGCGATGTCCGGCACCCACTCCGATAGACCGGCTTCTGACCGACACTGTATATAGATTGATAACAAACAGTATCAGACATACCACAGTTGCGGCAGTGATGGCGGCGCCGGAACGCCGTGAAGTGCGCGGCGCAGCGCATGCAGGCGGCCGCCGCGATGTCCGGCACCCACTCCGATAGACCGGCTTCTGACCGACACTGTATATAGATGGGTCTGACGCAGAATGTGCACTTCGCAAAATGAGCACTCATCAAAAATTTTACATTTCGCAGAATGTGCATTTCTCACAAGGGGCACTTCTCATAATGTGCATTTCTCAAAACGATCACTTCGCAAAATGAGCACTTTGCAAAATGTGCACTTCGCAAAATGTGCACCGTTCAATGATTTGACTAAATCTATTGTAAAACAAAGTTTAGGCTCAAAACAGATTAGTTATGTATGGGTACTGCGTATTCTTCTCTCTCTTTTTTTAATTTGTGAACAAACATGTATAGGTTAGGTTTTTTGGGGCGAGCATTAATACGGTGATGCCACGCTTCTCTCACTCCACGCTTCTGCCACTCTTCTCGCAGTATAAAAAAAGAATATTTAATTGGTAGATTTTTATTACTTAATGATTACTTAGAAAAGTGTTAATTTTATTTTAAATACGCAGTACCCATACATAACTAATCTGTTTTACAATAGATTTAGTCAAATCATTGAACGGTGCACATTTTGCGAAGTGCACATTTTGCGAAGTGCTCATTTTGCGAAGTGATCGTTTTGAGAAGTGCCCCTTGTGAGAAATGCACATTCTGCGAAATGTAAAATTTTTGATGAGTGCTCATTTTGCGAAGTGCTCATTCTGCGTCAGACCCATATAGATTGATAACAAACAGTATCAGACATACCACAGTTGCGGCAGTGATGGCGGCGCCGGAACGCCGTGAAGTGCGCGGCGCAGCGCATGCAGGCGGCCGCCGCGATGTCCGGCACCCACTCCGATAGACCGGCTTCTGACCGACACTGTATATAGATTGATAACAAACAGTATCAGACATACCACAGTTGCGGCAGTGATGGCGGCGCCGGAACGCCGTGAAGTGCGCGGCGCAGCGCATGCAGGCGGCCGCCGCGATGTCCGGCACCCACTCCGATAGACCGGCTTCTGACCGACACTGTATATAGATTGATAACAAACAGTATCAGACATACCACAGTTGCGGCAGTGATGGCGGCGCCGGAACGCCGTGAAGTGCGCGGCGCAGCGCATGCAGGCGGCCGCCGCGATGTCCGGCACCCACTCCGATAGACCGGCTTCTGACCGACACTGTATATAGATTGATAACAAACAGTATCAGACATACCACAGTTGCGGCAGTGATGGCGGCGCCGGAACGCCGTGAAGTGCGCGGCGCAGCGCATGCAGGCGGCCGCCGCGATGTCCGGCACCCACTCCGATAGACCGGCTTCTGACCGACACTGTATATAGATTGATAACAAACAGTATCAGACATACCACAGTTGCGGCAGTGATGGCGGCGCCGGAACGCCGTGAAGTGCGCGGCAGCAGCGCATGCAGGCGGCCGCCGCGATGTCCGGCACCCACTCCGATAGACCGGCTTCTGACCGACACTGTATATAGATTGATAACAAACAGTATCAGACATACCACAGTTGCGGCAGTGATGGCGGCGCCGGAACGCCGTGAAGTGCGCGGCGCAGCGCATGCAGGCGGCCGCCGCGATGTCCGGCACCCACTCCGATAGACCGGCTTCTGACCGACACTGTATATAGATTGATAACAAACAGTATCAGACATACCACAGTTGCGGCAGTGATGGCGGCGCCGGAACGCCGTGAAGTGCGCGGCGCAGCGCATGCAGGCGGCCGCCGCGATGTCCGGCACCCACTCCGATAGACCGGCTTCTGACCGACACTGTATATAGATTGATAACAAACAGTATCAGACATACCACAGTTGCGGCAGTGATGGCGGCGCCGGAACGCCGTGAAGTGCGCGGCGCAGCGCATGCAGGCGGCCGCCGCGATGTCCGGCACCCACTCCGATAGACCGGCTTCTGACCGACACTGTATATAGATTGATAACAAACAGTATCAGACATACCACAGTTGCGGCAGTGATGGCGGCGCCGGAACGCCGTGAAGTGCGCGGCGCAGCGCATGCAGGCGGCCGCCGCGATGTCCGGCACCCACTCCGATAGACCGGCTTCTGACCGACACTGTATATAGATTGATAACAAACAGTATCAGACATACCACAGTTGCGGCAGTGATGGCGGCGCCGGAACGCCGTGAAGTGCGCGGCGCAGCGCATGCAGGTGGCCGCCGCGATGTCCGGCACCCACTCCGATAGACCGGCTTCTGACCGACACTGTATATAGATTGATAACAAACAGTATCAGACATACCACAGTTGCGGCAGTGATGGCGGCGCCGGAACGCCGTGAAGTGCGCGGCGCAGCGCATGCAGGCGGCCGCCGCGATGTCCGGCACCCACTCCGATAGGCCGGCTTCTGACCGACACTGTATATAGATTGATAACAAACAGTATCAGACATACCACAGTTGCGGCAGTGATGGCGGCGCCGGAACGCCGTGAAGTGGCCGCGATGTCCGGCACCCACTCCGATAGACCGGCTTCTGACCGACACTGTATATAGATTGATAACAAACAGTATCAGACATACCACAGTTGCGGCAGTGGTGGCGGCGCCGGAACGCCGTGAAGTGCGCGGCGCAGCGCATGCAGGCGGCCGCCGCGATGTCCGGCACCCACTCCGATAGACCGGCTTCTGACCGACACTGTATATAGATTGATAACAAACAGTATCAGACATACCACAGTTGCGGCAGTGGTGGCGGCGCCGGAACGCCGTGAAGTGCGCGGCGCAGCGCATGCAGGCGGCCGCCGCGATGTCCGGCACCCACTCCGATAGACCGGCTTCTGACCGACACTGTATATAGATTGATAACAAACAGTATCAGACATACCACAGTTGCGGCAGTGGTGGCGGCGCCGGAACGCCGTGAAGTGCGCGGCGCAGCGCATGCAGGCGGCCGCCGCGATGTCCGGCACCCACTCCGATAGACCGGCTTCTGACCGACACTGTATATAGATTGATAACAAACAGTATCAGACATACCACAGTTGCGGCAGTGGTGGCGGCGCCGGAACGCCGTGAAGTGCGCGGCGCAGCGCATGCAGGCGGCCGCCGCGATGTCCGGCACCCACTCCGATAGACCGGCTTCTGACCGACACTGTATATAGATTGATAACAAACAGTATCAGACATACCACAGTTGCGGCAGTGGTGGCGGCGCCGGAACGCCGTGAAGTGCGCGGCGCAGCGCATGCAGGCGGCCGCCGCGATGTCCGGCACCCACTCCGATAGACCGGCTTCTGACCGACACTGTATATAGATTGATAACAAACAGTATCAGACATACCACAGTTGCGGCAGTGGTGGCGGCGCCGGAACGCCGTGAAGTGCGCGGCGCAGCGCATGCAGGCGGCCGCCGCGATGTCCGGCACCCACTCCGATAGACCGGCTTCTGACCGACACTGTATATAGATTGATAACAAACAGTATCAGACATACCACAGTTGCGGCAGTGATGGCGGCGCCGGAACGCCGTGAAGTGCGCGGCGCAGCGCATGCAGGCGGCCGCCGCGATGTCCGGCACCCACTCCGATAGACCGGCTTCTGACCGACACTGTATATAGATTGATAACAAACAGTATCAGACATACCACAGTTGCGGCAGTGGTGGCGGCGCCGGAACGCCGTGAAGTGCGCGGCGCAGCGCATGCAGGCGGCCGCCGCGATGTCCGGCACCCACTCCGATAGACCGGCTTCTGACCGACACTGTATATAGATTGATAACAAACAGTATCAGACATACCACAGTTGCGGCAGTGGTGGCGGCGCCGGAACGCCGTGAAGTGCGCGGCGCAGCGCATGCAGGCGGCCGCCGCGATGTCCGGCACCCACTCCGATAGACCGGCTTCTGACCGACACTGTATATAGATTGATAACAAACAGTATCAGACATACCACAGTTGCGGCAGTGGTGGCGGCGCCGGAACGCCGTGAAGTGCGCGGCGCAGCGCATGCAGGCGGCCGCCGCGATGTCCGGCACCCACTCCGATAGACCGGCTTCTGACCGACACTGTATATAGATTGATAACAAACAGTATCAGACATACCACAGTTGCGGCAGTGGTGGCGGCGCCGGAACGCCGTGAAGTGCGCGGCGCAGCGCATGCAGGCGGCCGCCGCGATGTCGGGCACCCACTCCGGCGCGCGCTCCGGGACAGACCGGCTTCTGAAATGAAAATCAAAATCAAAAAACCGGCCGTCAACGTTTAATTTTCAATAGCATTGTTTATCTAGAAGTATAAGTAGGTATACTGGTGAAATAAATGTTTTCTTTTTTTTTGTTTTTTTTTTTGCACCGAGAGTTCCGTACACGCAAGGCATCTCACATTATAGCTCTAACTAAAAGATCAACTAGTTTTAAAAACAAACTTAACTTTGCAATTCGATCCCTAAGACTCATACTGAATCCAGCGCAAAAATAAGTTTGTAACACTTTTTTTTTAGACTTCCAACACCATATTTACAATTTTCAGATTTATTCCTGTGTAAGTACTGTTAGACCTTCCTTTTTGTCAAAGTTCATAATTATAGGTCAACGGGAAGTAGCCCATAGGTTCGCAAAATATGCGAAAATTCGCCACATTTACGGTAATATCTCTTGATCGCCTTGACGTATAATTTTGATTATTTTTTGCTGAAAGAGACCGTGGATCCGAGTATTCGTTATTAATTTTAACTTAATACCTTCAGGCGTTCCTAAGAAGAAAAAAATTAACAGACAGACGGACAACAAAGTGATCTAATAAGGGTTCCGTTTTTACCATTTCGGAACCCTAAAAATTTACCAACAGACACTTGAGCAGGTGACGAATTTACAATTTTTATTTCAGGGGACGAATAGGTACCTTTAAAATAAATTCAAAATGTTTGGTCTCCTGCCGGGGGACAAATGGGTACCTTTATAGGGGCCGAATCTTCAACTTTTATTCCAGGGGACGAATTTTATGTTAGCAATATTTTGTTGCGCTGACATCCATTAAAGGTTTCCCTGTGGCAAGGGAGTCAGGCTCCTTCCAATAGACGGATACAAAAAGTTTCATACTTCAAACAAAAATTGAGACCGAAGTTACACTTTCAATTTTTTTTATTTAATTTTAATCAACACAGCTACCAATATATACCGGAAACTAATGATGGTGAAGTGTGGACAACCAATAGATAGGGGGGGGGGGGGAATCGTATACATGGATGAACTTTTGTATTTCAACTCATACCTCTAAAGACCTCGCGCCCCACACGACATCTAGTAGCATCATATCTATAAGTATATTAGCTTTCGCCCGCCTGAATTTCCTACGGGAACAGTGCTTTTTCCCGGGATAAAAGGTACCATATGTCCTTCTCCGTACTTCTAACTTTATGTATGCAAAATTTCAGGAAGATTGGTTCAGTAGATAAAGCGTGAAAAGGAAACAAACAAACAAATTCACTTTCGCATTTATAATATTACTAGCTTTCGCCCGCGTGAATTTCCCACAGGAACAGTGCTTTTTCCCAGGATGAAATGTACCCTATGTCCTTCTCCGTACTTCCAGCTATGTGTATGCGTAATTTCAGGAAGATTGGTTCAGTAGATAAAGCGTGAAGAGGTAACAAACAAACAAACTCACTTTCGATTTTATAATATTAGTTAGGATTTTTTTTTATTTTTTATTAATCTTTATTTAGGCAACAAACAGTCAATTACAATAATATAATTTAAATCTAAATTTAAATACTAGGAAAAGACCTAGAGTGCCGTATAGTTTAATTATTATAAATATTAGTTAGTATTAGGATAGGATTAGGATAATATTAGCAAGTATATCTATGGCCCATACTCGGGTGTGCTGACATCTGGTGGAATATTCGAACGCTAAAGCCATCATAGAAGTGAACTCACGTATAAGTGAGGTCCCCAGTGGACACGGACGCCTGTAACTGGCCGTCGTCCACCTTCCGCCGCGACTCCCGCGCGGCCAGTGACCCCGCGGTGGCCGTGTTGCGTCGCTCCAGCCGCGAACTAGACTCCGACGGGGAATCCGAGGTGCTGTCCGCGTACACTTCCTCCGCTGAGTACACACTGTCGAATGTAATGTGAACTCACGTATAAGTGAGGTCCCCAGTGGACACGGACGCCTGTAACTGTCCGTCGTCCACCTTCCGCCGCGACTCCCGCGCGGCCAGTGACCCCGCGGTGGCCGTGTTGCGTCGCTCCAGCCGCGAACTAGACTCCGATGGCGAATCCGAGGTGCTGTCTGCGTACACTTCCTCCGCTGAGTACACGCTGTCGAATGTAATGTGAACTCACGTATAAGTGAGGTCCCCAGTGGACACGGACGCCTGTAACTGGCCGTCGTCCACCTTCCGCCGCGACTCCCGCGCGGCCAGTGACCCCGCGGTGGCCGTGTTGCGTCGCTCCAGCCGCGAACTAGATTCCGACGGGGAATCCGAGGTGCTGTCCGCGTACACTTCCTCCGCTGAGTACACGCTGTCGAATGTAATATGAACTCACGTATAAGTGAGGTCCCCAGTGGACACGGACGCCTGTAACTGTCCGTCGTCCACCTTCCGCCGCGACTCCCGCGCGGCCAGTGACCCCGCGGTGGCCGTGTTGCGTCGCTCCAGCCGCGAACTAGATTCCGACGGGGAATCCGAGGTGCTGTCCGCGTACACTTCCTCCGCTGAGTACACGCTGTCGAATGTAATATGAACTCACGTATAAGTGAGGTCCCCAGTGGACACGGACGCCTGTAACTGTCCGTCGTCCACTTTCCGCCGCGACTCCCGCGCGGCCAGTGACCCCGCGGTGGCCGTGTTGCGTCGCTCCAGCCGCGAACTAGATTCCGACGGGGAATCCGAGGTGCTGTCCGCGTACACTTCCTCCGCTGAGTACACGCTGTCGAATGAACTGCCTGGAAATTGTTTAATAAAGATAAGATTTAGGGGTTTTCAAGGCAAGAGTGAATAGGCACATTTTGGGTTTGCGTGTACCACCTTAGACCTCATCTTTGCATTCCAGGTCAAACGCACTTAAATCTCTAATATAAAAGTCATTTCACAAGTCACGTCATTTTACAAGCTAATTATTAAAAAAACAAAAAACACGACTGATCACTATGTCACTCGGAGGAATGCAAGGAATCTTAAAATACCACTCACATCAAAATCTGTTCAACCGTTCAGGATAATAAAGAAACTTACATACTTACATACATGAACCCTGAAAACATACCACTTCTTTTTTGGTCAGTCGTGTAAAAGAGAGAGGATGGGATGAGAGTTGCGCATGGGTACGACTGAGGAACCAATTGCGTTCGCCGGATGAGACCCGCCCGACCACCATTCACCGCATAGACGGATAAATCGCCTACTGCGCAGCTTAACCGCCATCATTCATCTTACATGACGAGACTTATACGAGTTAAGCCGTATCCGCTGCGGCAGGAATTGAGCAAAACATTCGTTTATAACTAATTTGAATAAACGAAAGGAATTAATTGTGTTTTGTTCAATGTTTAGTTCACTCCACTTCCACTTTTGTGGAAAACATCCCCGCGTTCTCGGCTCCATGAGTTTGTATACCAATCTGACTATGTTAGTTTTCATCGACCACCACTTGCTTCCGGTGAAAGAAAACATCGTAAGGAAACCTGCACTCTGGTTGATGATTATCAGCTAGTGTGTGAAATGGAGAAGGCAATGGCAAACCACTCCATTAAAATTGCCATGAGAGTCGTTGTGTGTGTTTCATTCCATATAATGACCACGACCCTCAGTCATGAGGAAATACGACTAAAGAGAGAGAGAATCCGCCACAAGCCTCGTCAAAAATTTAAAGTTAGGCTAGTTTTTATATGAACCTTACCGTTCTGAATAACTTGGTCCTCTGTGGCCTCATACTCTATGGTGTCCGGCGTCTGGTCCGGCGTATCCGGGGTGTCCGGGGTCTGGTTCATGAGGAACACGGACTTGAGGATGTTGCGGAGGTCGGCCGCGAAGTTGGTCTGCAACTGGTCAGCTACCCCCGCGATGCATACGAATAAACGGTGGATTAGGTCTTCACTCGATCTGGGAATTAAAAAATAAAAAAATATTTTTATCCGCTGGAGCCTGACCACCGGTAGCTTGGGTCTTTGCCCCGCTACCGATGGGTTCCCCTTTTTTATATTTTTAAATGTCTTTGTGTAATATTTTATACTAGCTTTCGAACAGTGCTTTTTCCAGGGATGAAAGGTACCCTATGTCCTTCTCAGTACTTTAACTATGTGTATGCGAAATTTCGAAAAGGGGGAGGCCTTTGCCCAGCAGTGGGACAAAAGACCTACAGGCGACAAAAAAAAAGCGAAATTTCAGGAAGATTGGTTCAGTAGATAAGATAATCGTGAAGAGGTAACAAATAACTAAACAAACAAACTCTCTTTCGCATTTATAATATTAGTTAGGGTTAGTGTAGACTGACTAAACATGTGTTTCCTGAAAATGTATGTATAGTAATATCTATTAATAACCCTGTTTACAACAATCATGATGAAATATACCTCTCTCTCAGCCGAAAGACGTCCACTGCTGGACAAAGGCCTCCCCAAGGATTTCCACAACGACCGGTCCTGCGCTGCCCGCATCCATGCGCAACCCGCGACCTTCACCAGGTCGTCGGTCCACCGAGTGGGAGGCCTGCCAACACTACGTTTTCCGGTTCGTGGTCGCCACTCGAGAACTTTTCTGCCCCAACGGCTATCTGTTCTGCGAGCTATGTGCCCCGCCCACTGCCACTTAAGTTTGGCAATTCTACGGGCTATGTCGGTTACTTTAGTTCTCCTACGGATCTCCTCATTTCTGATTCGATCACGCAGGGAAACTCCGAGCATAGCGCGCTCCATCGCCCTTTGGGTGACCTTGAGCCTTCTTATGAGGCCCATAGTAAGCGACCACGTCTCTGTTCCGTATGTCATTACTGGCAACACACACTGGTCAAAGACCTTAGTCTTGAGACACTGCGGTATTTTGGACGAGAAGATATCGCGAAGCTTCCCGAACGCTGCCCAGCCGAGTTGGATTCGACGGTTGACCTCTTTCTCGAAGTTGGACTTACCTAACTGAACTGTTTGTCCCAGGTATACATAATTGTCAACAACTTCGAGTGTAGAGTCTCCAACCTTTAGAGGAGTGGGTGCGACACGGATATTAGACATGATTTTCGTCTTGTCCATGTTCATTTTTAGACCCACTTGTTGAGAGGCTCTACAGAGGCCATCGAGCATTGTGCCTAGGTCTTCCAAGGTCTCAGCCATGACTACGATATCGTCAGCGAATCGAAGGTGAGTGAGGTACTCGCCGTTGATATTGATGCCGAGTCCGCTCCAGTCCAGAAGCTTGAAAACATCTTCCAGGGCGGCGGTGAACAGTTTTGGAGATATAACGTCTCCCTGTCTCACCCCTAGCTTCAACTGGATAGGTTTCGAGCCTTGATCCTGGAGACGGACCGACATGGTGGCGTTTTTGTACAAACACTTCAGCGCTTCGATATATCGATAGTCAATTTGGCACCGTTGGAGAGACTGTAGCACAGCCCAGGTCTCGATCGAATCGAAGGCTTTCTCGTAGTCCACAAACGCCAAGCATAATGGCTGATTATACTCCTCAGTCTTCTGTATAATCTGCCGCAGCGTATGTAAGTGGTCCACGGTACTAAAGCCTTTTCGGAAACCGGCTTGTTCGGGAGGCTGGAAGTCGTCAAACCTGCGAGCGAGACGATTCGTAATGACTCTCGAAAACAGTTTGTAGACATGGCTCAGAAGTGAGATAGGCCTATAATTCTTCAATAAGGTTTTGTCCCCTTTTTTGAAGAAAAGTACCACCACACTTCTGTGCCATGCCGTAGGCGTTCGTCCCTCGAGTATGACGGAATCAAATAGCTTCTGAAGAGCTTTTAATACCGGCGTTCCACCTGCTTTCAGAAGCTCAGCCGTGATTCCATCGTCACCCGGTGCCTTATTGTTTTTTAACTGTTTGAGAGCCATTCTAATCTCGTATAGGCTGACGTCTGGGATATCTTCGGTGTAGTGTCGGGTCAATCTGGCTCTTGGATCTTTGGCCAGATTTATGACAGGTGCGCGTACGCTCGCGTATAATTGTCCGTAGAACTTCTCCACCTCTTCCAACAGCTCCGGCTTCGACGAAATGATTCTGCCTAGCTCAGTCTTCAGCTTGGTCAGTTGACTTTGACCAACAGACAGATCCCTTGCAAAAACTTTTGAGCCCTTATTACGCTTAATCGCCTCTTCAATACGGTCGGTATTGAATTGGCGCAAATCGTGAGTTAGGGACTTGGAGATCTGTCTGTTTAGACGTCGATACTGAGCAGCATCATCAGAGGACTGCAGAACCAAGTTTCGTCTTTCTTCCATGAGTTTGTTGGTGAGGTCCGAGATCTTTTTGGTTCCTTTTGAGCAGCGGGTTTTGAAGGCTAGAAGGTTTTAGACCCAGCTGTTTGGACAATTTGCACGAACCTGTCATTATAATCGTCCAGATTTTCGCAGTCTCCCAGGCATTCAAAGCGATTCTGCAACTCGAGCTGAAAGCTCTCGGGGTTTTGGAGCTGGATGGGCGCTGGTCGGAGCGTAGACTTCATCAGTCGACACCTTTCAAGTTTCGTTCTCAGATTCAATGTGCCTCTTACCATTCGGTGATCGCTTCCTGTTTTTACGGCATTGATCACAGAGACATCATTGAATATGTGCCTCTTTGTCGATAAGATGAAGTCTATCTCATTTTTTATGACGCCATTAGGATGCAACCACGTCCACTTTCGCTGTTTTGGCTTTTTGAAGAAGGAGTTCATCATAAAGAGGCCCTCCTTCTCCATAAAGCCGGCCAGCAGATGACCGCGTGCATTTCTCCTTCCATATCCAAAATTCCCCACTCTCAGCTCATTATCGCTTCGTTTGCCCAGTGTCGCGTTAAAGTCCCCCATCACAACGGTATAGTGGGTCTGGGAGCTATGTATGGCTTTAGATATATCCTCATACATAGTCTCCACCTCGTCGTCGGAGTGATTTGCGGTCGGTGCGTACACTTGTATTACCTTCAACGAATACCGTTTGGTAATTCTGAGTACAAGGTACGCTACCCTCGCCGAAACACTCTCGACCTGGACCACGTTGTTGACGAGGGACCTGTGGACGATAAACCCGACACCACCCTGGGACAGTTGGTCGCCCTCCCGGAAATAGAGCAGGTTTCCGGATTTGAGGATCATGGTGTCCTCCCTCTCTTCGGACTTCACATAATCCTACAATATCCCATCGTAACCTGCTCAATTCTTCCTCCAGTTCAGCGAGCTTCTCGTCGGTCCGCAGTGTGCACGTGTTGTACGTTGCCAGGGCCAAGGGTCGTCGGGGTTGGTAGCCTGGCATCTGCCGGGGATTCTTAGCACCCCCTGCCCCGCCGTTACCGTGACCGCTATCAGAGTCCGGGATAGCGGGGCCGCCGGGGACTAGGGCCCGTGTTGTGGGTGTATTAACCATAGGGGGTTTTGCCGTAATCGCCACGCTTGGCAGGCGGGTTGGCGATCGCAGTGTGATGTCATAGTACGCGGAAAGATGCTGCTGCCCATCCTCCGGTGTTTTAGATCCCTTAGTCGCCTCTTACGACACCCACGGGAAGAGATGGGTTGGTGCTATTCTAGGGCCACACCACAGGCAAATATACCTACTGAGATAAAATACCTACTAAAAAACGTGCCAATTTTCACTCGAGGGATTTTATAACGGTGGACAGATTATTACTTTTTTATTATTAGTGGCTGTTTTTACAATGCAGATTATTACAAAAGCACCACAATATGAAGGATTTCTAAAAAATGAGTTCTCATTCATTTCTTGGGAAATAATATGGGAAATTATTCCAGCTCATAGATTTACTATCGACAGGAATACAGGAGAGGGCTCCAGTAACGGCGGATCAAATCGGCCGCAAAGTAGTTATACAAATTTAGTACGAGTAGGTATTTCCACTCCATAGGTATTATCTCGATGATAAAAATTCATTCATTCATTTATGAATACACACAACACAATACAAGCGGCATCAACAAAAGGTATATATAACAAGGTATACATACTTGAACTTCCCCCTGGCCTGCTGCCGCGCCGCCAACTCCTGCGCCTGCAGCGCCAACGCTATTTGCTCGTCCTCGGCGCACACGCACGAATCGCTGCGAATATCGTCAACATTATATAAGACTACCTTTTGCCCGCGGTTTCGCCCGCGTGAATTTCCCACGGGAACAGTCCTTTTTCCCGGGATGAAAGGTACCTTATGTTCTTCTTAGTACTTTCATATATAGGTATGCGTTATTTTCTTAATTGGTAACGAGTTTCGAAAACAGAAAAAATATTATTATTTGGAAACTAGTTTCGGTTAAAGAAATATTGTTCGTTATTCGAAACTGGTTTCGACATTTTGGTTTCGAAAGCGGCCAAAGGGGAAATTTCAGGAAGATTGATTTATAAGATAAAGCGTAAAGAGGTAACGAACAAATAAATAAATAAACAAGCTCACTTTTGCATTTATAATATTAGTTAGGATTAGTTACGCCGAAGGGCTTCGCTCCCGTGGGAATTACGGAATAAAAGTACCCTATGTATTCCTGATATTTTTCTACCCGTGTGCCAAATTCTATCGAAATGCGGATTTTGATGAAATTTCGAAAAAATGTTCGCAGGAGCTATTCGACCTTATACCAGCCGCTGTATTCCACCACCGTACCACACGCCTTAAGGAGAAGTACCACCCCCACCACCTTGATGGTTGGTGTTCAACCATCAAGGTGGTGGGGGTGGAACTTCACTGCCCGTTTTTCGCGCAGCTTTTTATTGCGCTGCACTAAGCTGTGGAATAAGCTTCCCTTAGCGGTGTTCCCGGATAGATTCGACATTGGGACTTTCAAGAAAAGAGCCTATCGCTTTCTCAAAGAGTCGGCAACGCATCAGTGACCTTTTTAAGGTCGTTGGTGTCTATGGACTGCGGTGATTGCTTACCATCAGGCGACCCGCATGCTCGTTTGCCTACTATTCTATAAAAAAAAAAAAAAAAAAAATTTCGCTCTAGAGTGAACCTGGATTAAATATTTATTTATAGATCTCCTTTTTTCGGGAGCAGACCTTGTAATGACTACCCACTACAACGTTATACTTAAATTTTTAAAAAATCTTAGCATTTCATAAAAAATATTAAAAAAAAAACTTGGGAAAAGTAAGCTATTTTTATGATCAAAAACTTCTAAAAACAGCCATATTATTAGCTGAAGTAATAAATATGTAAAAAGAACTCACCTCTCATCCACAAAATGGTCCAAATTCAACCTCAAAGCATTATTATTCTGCGCCGCCCGACTATCCAGCAAAACTATCGCGGGCGACCACATTTTACTCCTCTTTCTCTTACTCTTCCCCCCACTCTTTCTCTTCTTCACCCGAGACGAACTCTGCGAACTATTCGCTCCACTAGAACTAATATTATTGTCATCAACTAGCGAACTAATTTTCTTATCCGACTCTCTATGTCTCCTTAACTCTGTGATAACTTCGTCTATCGTCATATACTCGCCTTCGGGCGCATTAACCCCCCAGTCTTGAAACTTATCATTCGTCGCCTCATTTAGGCCTTCTTCGTCTGAACTTAACCTATTTAACACATCTATACTAGACGACCCGGCTTCATTCTTTATGGCGTCTTCTTCGACGTAATTAATATTAACCGTGTCATTATTTACATCGGAAAAGGAACTTTCTAACGTATTTTTGGTGTGTTTCTCGTCAGGACTATCTAGTACCCTGTTCTGTTGCATGAAATGATTCTCCTTTATATCCTTACTCTGGTCCGTATCGGGCGATCTATCTAAACTAGTGTTTTCTGTACTAACCCCTGAATCTACTGGGGATTCGTGTTCACTTTCGTATCCTAACTTAAATTTAACCCTCTCATCGTCCCGGCCCATGGACATTTTGGCGGAATGAAAACTCGTATTGTCATCATTATTTTCGTCTGGAAAGTTCTGTCTATACTCCTCATTGGTCAACAGCAACGAACTTAAATTTGCATTGGCTATGGATATATTGGTATGTACAATTTCACTGTCGATGCTATCAGGTATGATTAGAGGGAGATCATTGTTAATCATCGCACCATTTATATCTAATTCTTCTGAATTGAACACGGCTGAATTATTATGTGATAAGGACATGACCGCTGGCTCGTGGCTTATGGCATTAGGTATTAAATACCCATGGCTGGTCGACGGCATACAGCTGAGCTGTTCGTTCCTCGGTCCAAGGAATTCCGAATCCTCAGTAATGAGTGGCATATCGTTGGTAGAAAACGAGTGTTTTTGGTGTTCGATTTCGACGTCGCTGGCGACTATAGACGACAACCGATCGGCGATTTCCGTGACCTGTTCGTTGAGTGACGTCACTAAGTCGTGATCAGGCATCTGTCTGTCAGTGGATGTCGAAGCGGCGTTGATGACTAGCGGGTCGAACATCATGAGACCATTTGTGGACAGGTTCCTCAAGGATGAAAGGTCGGTGTCGCGGCTGGTTTTCCTCGAGCGGTCGTGGAAGTCGGTGCTGGCGGTGTCGGTGGAGTGTCGGTGGTGTCGGCCGGTGTCGGTGTCTGCGGAGTGTCGGTGGTGTCGGCCGGTGTCGGTGTCGGTGTCGGTGGCCAGCCGTCGCAGCCCGTCAATGATGGGCGTCATCACTTCGATGTTGTCGGGGAGGTAGTCACTGTCTGTTATTGTCGGTTCGCTGGAACTGAATAATGTCAGTTGTACAAACTGTGAGAAAAGTGATCATTACTATAGAGGACAAACTGCTACAGTAGTAACAACAATTAAACCTAAAATTCTCTGCATGACCCAAAGGTTGGCTGGTAGATAATGCCTTGGCATTAACCCCTTCTATGTACGTATGTATGTATGTACTTTTGTATTTTTTATACAATAAAGGTTAAATAAATAAACTTCTATTGTAACTTGTTTACTGTCCGCTAAGTGTCCGCGGCCCGTACAATTTCAACTCTTAATATTTGTGTTCATCTTGAAGTGACTATGAGACTTTCAACACTGCCTGGTTAGACACATCAGCTATAGCAGCTGCTTAACAAATAAATAAGTTTTATGGATTTTATGGAAATACTAGCCGCGCCCCGGGGCTTTGCTTCCGTGGGAATTTCGGGATAAAAAGTACCCTATGTCTTATTCCCGGTATTTTTCTACCCGTATACCAAATTTAATCGAAATCCGTCCAATAGATTTTGAGTGATTCACAAACATACTTACAAATTCACAAACTCACATCCAAACTTACGCATTCGAAATATTAAAAAAAAAAACAAAAAAATTACCTTTGCGTGTACAACTCCCGGCAGTGTGCGTGGTCGGCGTAGAATCTGGACACAAACTCGCCGATGTCCGGGTACGACGAGTCGTTTATTGTGTCCGGGTCTGGAAAATTATATTAGGTTATATACGTTCGCCTGTAGTCAAAAGCCGCATGTGATTGTATATTAATCTCATTTTTCCATAGAACCCTACTTGCTTCCGGTAAAGGAAAGAATCCTGAAGAAATTACAGTGAAGGAAAACGCGTTACATTCTACGAAAGTTTTGAGAGAAAACTTTTGTAGAATGTTCGTCTTTGCCTTGCCTTCTTCCGTTTTCCTCGTCATTCTTTCTCCGCCAGGTTTTGAGTCGTCGCTGTGTTGGCTCGAATTTTGTTGAGGTCATTGTTTATGACGGACACCACCTGGGTGTCCGTCATAAACAATGACCTCAACAACCACCAAAGCGAAGAAGTTAAATTTAACCTATGCATCTTTCTTTCATTATCTGTGTCTATATAGATCATATAAGAAGGCGGCTCTGGGGGCCTGAAACAGCCACATTGATGAATCGGAATATGATCCATCATAACAAAATGAACCTTATCGCATATCATGAAAAGTTCATTTTTAATTAGGACATGGGAAATGGATCTAATTTCGATTTGTCAATGTGGCGACCCCCTGATCTTAACGTTCACGCCTTTCCAAGATGCGGAAGGGCCCCCCGCGTCGGTCCTAATTTAAAAAAGAACCTTATATGTGACGATATTAGGTTCATTTTCCAGTAATTACCACTTCCCCCCGGTTAGCGCCGCCCCCGCTGACACGATTTGCGGCTAAGTTCACGTCGACTAGTACGGATATCTGTGCTGATGCTGTTAAGGTTACCTCGCTTTTGTAGCGCATCAGGAATGTTCGCTGATGCACGGATGGGTTGTTTTAACACAATAATGCGTAAAAGGTGTGCGTCACTGGAGCGCCGAGTGCGAGAGAGCAATAACAGCATTCTGCGCATGATCGCAAGCAGGCTGGACTGTGCTTACGTAGGCCATTGCTGCAATATAGTGTAGGGATGGCCTCCGCAATAAATTTTGTAAACATTTCCTACCTACTAACATAGCATAAGTTGACTAACATTATGAGTCATGGTTACTTGAAAAAATATAATTTAATTCATTCATCTGTATACCTGTGGCCAGGTCCGGCGTGGACAGACTGGCAACATCCTCGTTGGTGCACAGCAGCCGCTCCAGCGCCAGCAGCTCGCGCCGGTCCAGCGTCCACAGCAGCGAGCGGATCTTGTGCAGCAGCATCCGGAACGGACGGAACATGTCCGACATCTCCTCTGGAAATACAAATAAACACATTTTATCACTAAGAATTGTTAGACGAGAACGGACGGAACATGTCCGACATCTCCTCTGGAAATACGTTCAAAAAACATATTTTATCACTAAGAATTGTTAGACGAGAACGGACGGAACATGTCCGACATCTCCTCTGGAAATACAAATAAACACATTTTATCACTAAGAATTGTTAGACGAGAACGGACGGAACATGTCCGACATCTCCTCTGGAAATACGTTCAAAAAACATATTTTATCACTAAGAATTGTTAGACGAGAGCGGACGGAACATGTCCGACATCTCCTCTGGAAATACAAATAAACACATTTTATCACTAAGAAATTGTTAGACGAGAACGGACGGAACATGTCCGACATCTCCTCTGGAAATACAAATAAACACATTTTATCACTAAGAATTGTTAGACGAGAACGGACGGAACATGTCCGACATCTCCTCTGGAAATACGTTCAAAAAACATATTTTATCACTAAGAATTGTTAGACGAGAGCGGACGGAACATGTCCGACATCTCCTCTGGAAATACAAATAAACACATTTTATCAGTCCAGCTGACCTGTTCTCTCTCGAAAACGACGCTGTCCTCTGGATTCAAGAACTTATTTAATAAAATAACATTATAGTTTATAGTTTACATAATACATAAATAAGAACGACTGTTAAACGCTATACGAATAAATAAAAAAATCAGTAAGAATTGTTAGACGAGAAAATCGAAGATTTGCCCAACCCTATAAACACGGCACGTCACTAGTGGTGTGCTGCGATTGGACGACCGAGCCGCGTGGAATGTCAGCCGCCGGGATCATGATGAGACAAGTTCTTTTTAGAGATATCTTTTGTTTTGTGTTAAATTTAATGTTTAGCAGTATAATAAACGATAGATTTACACCAGTGGCATCGCAGGCTTTAATTTTCAGCATATCTCTTTTAGCATCTAATAGTATTACACCTAACCCTATTTGATTTAAAAACCTAATTGAGTATCCGAGTCGCCCTTCGATCAACAACACAACTATATTAAAGGTGACAGCTCTGATAACGGCCCGAGAAATAACACACAATAAGCGTGTGCACCTATTACTGACATTGCGGTCCATTGAATAATTAGCAATAAATCGTTTATTGCTTAAGCTTAAGGTATATTTTGACCGAAGGTAAAAGGTAGTCGACATATTCTTATTAGACTAAAAGATTTTTTGAAAATTACGACTTTGAACGGCATGGAATGTAACAGTTTGACACCGGATGTTTTTACACTAATTTGACCCTGCTGAGCACGATTTTGCCCGATGTCAGACCTATTTCCCCCCCCCCACTCCCCCTTTTCATTGAAAATATGTCCTTGCCACGGTTTTCTCCGTTTTGTACAAAAACTGTTGGATCTAGAAGAAAACTGTCAATGACAAAATTAATCTGTATTAAATTACCTACCACATGGTATAATGATCGTAGCAGGTGGAAATCGTCTCTGCCTACCCCCACGGGAAAAAGGCGTGATAATATGTATGTATGTATGTACATGGTATAAATTTTATTTTTATAAGTCTAATAGTTTTTGAGTAACATCTACCCAAATTTCAAAGTTTAAGTTTTTTTTTAAATTTTATTTGTATTTTCTCTAGCTGTAAGTAATTTTTGAACAAATACATAAATATTAAATCAACACTGTTTTTCGATTAAATTTTGTATGAGACCTATTTTGTCGATTATTTGGATAAAACATTGTTTTCTAAACATAGACGCCCCCGACCCACCTTGAGGTTTGTCGATGCTGAGCGGGCCACTGGAGTATATGAGCAGGCCGCTCACGATGGCCAGCCGCGGCACAGCGAACATCAGAGCTGGGTCGTACGAGTCCACCTGCAACGTTTGTTACAACATGTATTTACCTATGACTGACTAAATAAATGAATCTGAATCTGAACGTTATGTAGAGGGAAGATAGCGTAAGCTGTTTAATATGAAATACTTAATAACAATTCAGTATCAACTCAACATTCGGACTATCAATTAGCTCCTAACACACCACCTTTACGGTAACGGGACTTAGTGCGAAAAGCCGACTTTTTTTTAGCAGGCCTAAAAGCGAAAGGGCCTAAAGTGTCCACACTCGTTACATGTTTGACGAATTGTAAACCTTGCATAACATACTAATTTATTATAAAACATCGAATAATATGTAGAAGTACAAATGATTATTATCAGCAACACGCTTCGTCAAAAATCTTCACAGATATTTATCAGCAACATGCTTCGTTAAAAACTCCATAGAAATACATCCGCAACAAGCCTTGTCAAAAGAAAAAATACTTAGGTATATTATTCTATAAGACCCTGTGTCGAACCTGGCCCAAAGGTCCCCATAATGCTGGCTATACTGGTAGTTAGGTATATACCTTGTCCCTTGTAAATCGTCCCTCACACAGTCCAACCATCTCTTCTTTGGTCTCCCTCTTCCCCTGTAGCCCTCCACCTTATTATTTAATGTCTTCTTAACTAGATATTCATCTTCTATGTATGTACGAGTATGTGCAATATTTAAATACCTGTTCCTGGGTCAGCAAGTTCTGTTTGAGCGCTCTCCGCAAGCTTTCGGAGAAAAGCACACATATCAGCTGCTGAGCTTCGAACTCGTGTGGCGTCTTCACATTCACCATAGCACTCACGTAGCACAGCTCGAACTCGGCAAATAGTCTGGAAATATCATCATCAATCATTAATATAAAAATCTTCTGTGACTAACCGAGTGACTGACAGACAACGCACAGCCAAAACAAAACAGCGTAGAAAGCTCA
This sequence comes from Ephestia elutella, assembly GCA_018467065.1. Taxonomy (NCBI): domain Eukaryota; kingdom Metazoa; phylum Arthropoda; class Insecta; order Lepidoptera; family Pyralidae; genus Ephestia; species Ephestia elutella. Next base: position 7,643,909 of record CM031589.1, read on the forward strand.
GATTTGGCATGTAGGTTCCCTAGGGAGTGTAGGAGAGCACTTAGAGAGGAATTCCCGAAATTTCCACAGGAACTAAGTCCCGGGCATTACTAGTTATTTAATAAATATAAAATCGATACATTACAATAACACTATAACTGGTCTATGTTACATAGGAGAAATCAAATTAAAAAAATATGATAGGGTAATATCTAGTACAGCATGTCGTCTTGCTGAGTGAGCAGACTCCCGCGATCTCAGACACTACTCTCGTAAGAGCGAGTGCTCGGTGTCGAGTCTTTGTGAGACTCTCACAGATAAACAACGACACTCACCTGTCAAATATCCTCAAACTGTCATGTAGCATGTCGTCTTGCTGAGACAGAGCCAACTCCCGCGGTCTCAGACACTACACTCGTAAGAGCCAGTTCTCGGTGTCGAGACTTGGTGAGACTCTAACAGATAAACAACGACACCCACCTGTCAAATATCCTCAAACTTTCATGCATCATGTCGTTTGCTGCGACACAACCAACTCCCGCGGTCTCAGTCACTGCTCCCGTAAAAGCGACCGCACGATGTCGAGACTTCGTGAGACTCTCACAGATAAACAACGACACCCACCTGTCAAACATCCTCAAACTTTCATGCAGCATGTCGTTTGCTGCGACACAACCAACTCCCGCGGTCTCAGTCACTGCTCTCGTAGGCGCGACCGCACGGTGTCGAGACTTCGTGAGACTCTCACAGATAAACAACGACACCCACCTGTCAAATATCCTCAAACTTTCATGCAGCATGTCGTCTTGCTGAGACAGAGCCAACTCCCGCGGTCTCAGACACTGCTCTCGTAGGAGAGAGCGCACGGTCTCGAGACTTCTGGTGAGCGCCTTAGCGAGCGGCCGCATGGCCGCTGACTCTTCCTCGCGATTCATTATGGAAGAGCCAGCTGCTAGGCACTGGAATGTGAAAATAACTTCTATATACTTTGTTTGAAATATCATTATTGTACTAAGGATACATAGTTAAAAGTACCATAAATAAAAAGGTACAATGGCGGACTTATCCCATGAAGGGAACTCTTCTAGTCAACCAGCAATTTATGAGGTTAGTTTAGTTTTCCAGTAATAAATTAGTTTTTAAAGAAATAAAATACTAGTTTTTTTCAAGGATAAAACCCAATAGGGTATATATTACGCAAAACTCGACGCAGATAGCGGCACTAGCACATACAGGAAACGATGCACCCCAATACAATCAATATCATTGTCATTTGTGTCATTTGCCAGTGTCAAAATATCAGTTTACCCTTTATGCTAGTGTCCACTGGCGTGATATATCACCGCAGTATTTGGCTGCGTTTCCACAGAACCTGAGCTGCGGTGCTGTGCAGTGATTTGTGAAAATTGACCAATCATATTGCTCATTGCGTATTTTGAGCAATGTGATTGGTCAATTTTTACACATCTCTCTCTGCACAGCACCGCGCAGCTCAGGGGGGTTAAAACGGCCACTTTGATGAATCAGAATATGATCCTGATAAAATGAACCTTATAAGAGGTTGAATAAGGTTCATTTTTAAATGTTTAAGAGCTTCTGTGGAAACGCCTTATTCCCTATATCTAGACCATAAAGCATTGTCCTCACCTCAGCTCCAAACCACAGCTGTCCGGCCAGGTTGTCCTGCAAGACGTCTTCGGGGAACTTGACACGGAACCCTCGAGCCACCCGCTCGTCTCCCAACAGCTGGTCCATGATCTGGCTCGTGATGTTCAGTACCCGGTCCTGGACAAATGAAATAACAAATGTTTAATCCATAGAGTTGAAGCAGTGGTGGCCGAGTGGTAGCTGCAAAAGTCCCAGGTTCTAATCCTGCCCGTGCTACATGAGTTTGTATACCAATCCGACTCATATACTTACCTATGTAAGTTTTCATCGACCACCACTTGCTTCCGGTGAAGGAAAACATCGTGAGGAAACCTCCACTCTGGTTGATGATTATCAGCTAGTGTGTGAAATGGAGAAGGCATGGCAAACACCAGAGTAGTTGTGTGTTTTTTATTCCATATAATGACCACGACCCTCAGTCATGAGGAAATACGACTAAAGAGAATCCTAATGCTTCTCTGCTGGACTGGGAGCGGAGAAAAAGCATAGAACGTGCCAGCTGCTTTTCTTCCGGCGCAGATTGTTGATGTCAATCAAGGAAATGGGTTTAAAACTGGGGATCCTTGTACTATGAATCTCCATTCCACCAATAAGCGTGGCCTTCGAGTCTCTGACTCTGTCTACGTAAATGATAAAGACGTGCGTGATACTCTGTATCTGTAATCTATTGTAATTACATGTCACTATATTTCCTATCTTGGATACTTTGTATAAAGCGAGATAGCAATCAGTACCTATGCCACTGGCCAAATTAAAAGCGTATCGTATAATCTTGTGTATGTCGTTATAAAGGTTCAAATACATGTGACATAGATAGACCAAATCTATACATATAATAAAACAGTAAAAATATTTTGTCTGTACACTTAGTATTTTTGACTGAAATGCATAGAGGGACACTTAAAAAGAATAATAGAACGCAAAAAAAAAAATGAAATTTCTTGTCTGTCTGTCTGTATGTATGATCACGCTAATCTCCGAAAGTACTGAACCGATTTGAATGAAACTTTTTTTGTTGTATAGCTCTATTAAGCCTGAGCGTGAGCAACATTTAGGCTAAAATTTATTTTGAAAACTGGAACACCTGATGAAGAACCTTAACAGAACAGCTAAACTATAAGAAATATGGAAATGGTGCCTTAGTAAAAGTCGTTCAACCTGATGAGCATTTTCTGCTCACGTATAAAAATTGAAGATCTGGAACATCTGATGAAAAGCTCCAAGAGAGATTTTTCATCTAAGCAAAACTCACGCGGGCGAAGCCGCGGGCGACAGCTAGTATAAAATACACATAGCTTCAGCGTTTGAGACGTCAATAAATAGCTATCCAAACTTTCGTATTCATCATACGTCAAACTAATATGCTCAATTAGACAGAATAGAATAACTGTTACCTATATGAATCACTTGTCTTCTTAGAGTCATTCAAAAATACTCAAGTTGCTGCTGCTACCTATGTTCTGTGTTAGAATCATAGAAACACTAGCTGGCGCCCGCGGCTTCGCTCGCGTTAATCCTTTCTTAGCGGATGCCTACGTCATAACATCTACCTGCATGCCAAATTTCAGCCCGATCCGTCCAGTGGTTTGGGCTGTGCGTTGATAGATCACTATGTCAGTCAGTCACCTTTGAGTTATATATATAGATATATGTATATAGAAAGAAAAGCGACAGACTATTAAATGCTCAGGTCTATCTTTTCTGAATGCTATTTGTACAGATCGCAGACAAATAGACGATATTATCATAAGTGGTCAATCTTCAAATGTGATTCATATTAATACATATGATTTCAACGTCAATTGCGTTCCTTCCGGCAAAACAGAATAACAAGTTTATATGAATGGTATTAAACATAATAGAATTATTGATTACATGCTGGCGTATTGATGAAATCGGCCTCGACGACAGCCGTCACGTATTACGTTACACCAACTTACATCCAGTGGGGTAACGTTTTTGTATCATCATCAATACATATAATAAAACTGTAACTGGTCTGTGTCTGTACAGACAGAAAAAAAACTACTAGGGGTCTTTTTTGGGGCCAATAGAAACCAAAACATATTTTTTTTTTAGAATTTTTGTCTGTCTGTCTTTCTGTCTGTATGTTTGTATGCGCATCACGCAAAAAATACTGAACCAAATTTGATGCGGTTTCCACTGTTGTATTGTTGAAGGTCTAACTTAAAATCTGGGGTAGGTTTCATCGGGAGATCGGACCAGAACCGGATATATAAACAATAGTAAATAACGCGCGGGCGAAGTCGCGGGCACATGCTGGTTTCAATAATATTATTATTCACACAGTCACAAAAACACAGTCGCAATGCAATGCGTCAATTAAGCAGGACAAAATGTGTTTATATTTACGCCCTTTTTATCAGTTCCATGAAACTATAGTCATCCTTGAACTGCTGAATACTCACCACCATTACAACAACAAAAAGCCCACTGTAGTGTAATTAGTCTTAAATTGAACATATAATGACACACATACTATCTTCTTCTGACTCAAAGGTGACTGACTGACTGACATAGTGATCTATCAACGCACGCACAGCCCAAACCACTGGACGGATCGGGCTGAAAGGCATGCAGGTAGATGTTATGACGTAGGCATCTCGCAAGCGAAGCCGCGGGCAAAAGCTAGTTAATAATACGAACATAAAGTACTTACAATACAACACATACAACAGCAACGTATAACAACTAATTATTATGTACAACATAATTCAAGACATTATGATTAATAGGCAGGGATTCCGCAACACATGTTAATACGGCCATGCGAGAAATAGATAAGTGACAGCTAAAACAGATGAGCCTAATTGAGTGCAATATTTAATGTGAAGTTGGAAAAAAAAAATTTTTTCGTTTACATAATATACGATGGTGTTTTTGGAACTTGTAAGTTCACAACTAGGCAATACTTATAGAAATCATTGATAAATTTCAATAACTTAAGTTAGAAATAGAGATTATGATTCTAACTGACGGATAACTCACGGAAGAATTTTATATTGAAAATAGTTATGCCACCGAATTAATATAGTAAAATTATTTTAGATACATTTTAATCAATTAGCTAGAATAAATGATGTTGAAGGTGCGCATGGATGCGGGCAGCGCAGGACCGGTCGTTGTGGAAATCCTTGGGGGAGGCCTTTGTCCAGCAGTGGACGTCTTTTGGCTGAGAGAGAGAGAGCTAGAAAAAACCGACTGACAATGACTAACAAATACAATTCAAGTGATAATGACCGATTAACTTTACGTTTACATCTGAAAAAAATCCTTGATGAATTAGAGTAGGCATACTAAATAGAGAAATATTTTGGTGATAATTGCATCGTCCTTAGAATTCAGTGTGTTGTTAAGGAAACCGTGTCAACTAATTGGGATATGTAAATAAGGGCGACTGTACGATTAGTGCACAACACGGCCAGTTTAGGTAGGCCAGTCCAACCTGTTCCGTGGCATACTGATGACTTATATAGTATTACGTCGGTTTTTATACTTTTTATGCGCGCTGTACTCAAATACTGCGTAGTTTTATATTTTTATTTATATTAAATGGGTATTTTTGTAAAAATTTGCATTAAAATGTCGTTTAATGGGACACAAATGTTCAAGAGACCACTCTCCCGCATTTCGAAATAAAAATTTGGAAAATATGGCGAGGACTGCAGAAGGTCGAAACTTGGTTAGACATATACATGTACATTACCTACAAGGAAAATCCAAGAATCTAATCTTAGCAAGTCGACGTGTTTTTATTTTGAACGACAAGCGAATCATTCATTCAAAATGAATGCCTTGTTCACCAGTTGCTCAGTATTTTAAGCAATTGTATTCACATAGCGTCAGAGTTTGAAATATCCTGAAGACAATTATATAAATAAAATAATGAGTAACAAAGATTCAGATTTATTATTTAAATCCCACCGCAAGATGTTCGAAAGAAGGAACAAGCACCTATGTCTGCTAATACACTTTTAAATATCTTATGTATGTTGTTTCGTGTAGAGATGAAGTTGTAAATAAACAAATAGGGAAGGAAATCGATATTTTGCCTATACGTTATATACGTTGCTAATACGTATGTTATGTATGAATCAGATTAATTATGCGTATACAATTTGAACAGACCTGGAAGACAGACCCACAGTTTCACCTCGATAACCTCGATTGAACAATATTTTTATAACTAATTTCTCAATCATACCAGTCTTTCGCAACCGATCATTTTCGCGTTATTGTAATCAATAATAATAAAATGTAAGAGGAACGCACAACTTTCTAGAAACGCGGCAGTGTTGGAACCAGTAAGTCGATACAGCTTCGAAAGTGGAGTACAATTTATTGACTAGCCATCGACCGCGGCTTCGTGTACTTTCCAAAGAGAGCAGGCTGCATCGTATCCCATTCGGTAATTGAATGTTACATTTTAAGATCAACTATGTTCCTAGGTGCGTCTCGATGAATCAAAAATGTATTTTCATGGCCATTAGACATAATCAGAATTTATTTATTTAGTTAATTTATTATTTATTGCTCAAATGTATTAACCTTAATTTAAGACAAGTACTTAAAACTCTAACATCAACAAGAATAAAGTACTTAGATGTGTTTGGAAATAGAAAATCACTTTAGCAAGATTGCACCACGAGCTAGCAACACGTGCAGTTTTATGTGCATCTACTGCACTCTGGTGCATCGCTGCGATCAATTCAATCAAACAATCAGTATTATTTTAGCAGACCTTAAAAATAAATCATATTTCTACTAAGAACAACAAGCTAATTTTTAACAACAAGCAATTATTAAAATAAACAAAACAGGACTGTCAACTCATAGGAATGCAAGGAATAAAAAAAATCGGTTACGCCATTCACGACTTAAGAGTGGAATAAAGAAAATTACATACAACGTACAGTCAAGAGTCAAAAGTGGAGTCATACCTTAAACATCATATTGCCTTGCAGGCGCGCAGTCCTTCATTGTGTGCGTTACGTCCATATAACGGACGTATAATTACAATAAGAACACTACTCACACTAAGCTAATTATCATATTACCCACCCACACCAAGACACAACTCTGCTGCATGCTAGTGCTTCGTGCTCATACTGCCTACGTGCTGCCATCTATCAAATTTACGGGGTACTAAGTAGTGAATTCTGACTCAGAAATAATAATACACTAATACACTACCTATAGTTTATTATAAAGCAAACCAATAGTGGTGAGTACGGTGACACGCAACCAATTGATAATTTCGTCACAAGCTAATGCATCTGCTGGTCTAATCGGTAGTCGGATGGACTGCAGTTGATACAGGTCAAAGTTCGAGTCACATCCAGATATTTTATTTTTCATATTAAACTCAATTCATAAGCCAAGAGTATTTTTATATAATGTAATTGATATGCTTTTATATATTTGTTATGAAATAAAAATTCTCAAAAATCATGACAACTATTTATTCATGTAAATAGGTGTAGTATACTTATGTAAAATTTATTATTATAAACTACACTAACAAATTCAAAATTTATGTTTAATCACTTCCCTATCTAATTACAGAATAAATAAGAACTTAAAAATAAGCATTCTGTAGTAAGTTACTGATAAGAATCTGTTCATTTATTTTATATATTATTACTAAATTATACTTTCGCTTTTTGTTAGTAAATATTGAGGTTATAGCTTAAGTATTCGTTTTCATCATGAAAAGAAGATTGAAACTAAACCTCAACATCTAACAATTTAACAATTTATCTCCTATTACGAAACATAACCTTGTATTTGTAATGCAAAATACAAAAACAAGTAATAAGTAAGTATAAAAATAATTTAAATAATGTTTATACTTTTATAAAACCAGATTTGATACAATAGAAAGAGGACAGTTGGAATATACCTACTTAAGGAATGAACTCACTGATTAAATTTAAACACAAATAATTAACTCACTATTTTGTAAAGTTGCCGTTGTTGTCTTTTCTACACATATTTCAATCACAAAAAAACTGTCCTAAACATCCATACAATGAGAAACTAATTCTTCCTTGCTCATCTTCTATGCACCATCAGGCCCTATAGATTTTCTATGGAGTTGAGGTTAGAAGACCGCGCTGGCCAAGGATGACATTTATTTCTGGAAGCGAAATAAATTATCCAGTTTTTTTATGCACGCCACCAGCTTGATATGCACGACGAACAGTAGATAGGCATCGAAACATCAAATAAATCAGCATAACGCCTGGTAGGTAAAATCATCGCCTTCATATTCTTCCAACATTATTGTTGCTGCTGCTCAGAGATAATAGCCGGTCTTCTACTTTGCGGCAAGGCTACCCTGCAGCAAGTCGCTACACCCAACGTGTTGTCCACTAAAAAAATATAATAATATATAATTAGGTATTTAGTTTATATTTAATTTCAAAACTATCACTTATACAAAGCAAAATCACGAAGAAAAAAATATATCAATACAATACATTAATATTATGTTATCATTTTATGTTTGAATTAATCACAAAATATTACACATTTACACACACATATTTCAAATCACAACTATTTATTTGTTTAAAAATACTCACACTTAATCCAGTTCCTTTCATTAGAAATTGAGACTATTTTGCAACCACTATCATGCAAAGTAAATCCGAATAGTCTCCATAATACCTACTTATAATGGCCTATATTGGCAAGTGTTGGTAAAGTAATATTCCACAAATACTTAGATAACTATCACTAACAAATGCGTTCAACTAAAACGAGAACTCGGTTGAAGTGATAAATTTGCGTCTGTCTTTTTTCATTCACCGTCAAATATTCATTTTCATAGCTGGTCCATACTGACCACCCATACGAAGTAACGATACCATAAAGTTAGAGCAAGGATTTTATAGACATACTATGAACGTTCCGTATCATTCATAGTATGTCTATGAAATCCATAAAAGTATGAAGCGCTCGCCGACTCGCCGCGCCAGCCTACCTACTTCTATGGAAACATCGTATTCGGTCGGTTGACATTGCACAGACACATAGGCGTTTTACAAATAACACACAATCATAAGGTCTTAAGTGCAAACACTTCTATAATCAATTAGTATGAGAAATTCTGACTCCACTTCTGGAGATGTCTGTACATACATACACGAACCCTGAAAACATAACACTCCTTTTTTGGTCAGTTGTGTAAAAACATTTGAAAATAGAAAGTCATTATCACAGTTCGCTAGATAACGTGTGCCGTCAACTGTCTAATCTTTTCTAGATATTATATCAGATGTGAATAGGGCCATTACGATATCCTAATGACATTGTGTCTGCCAGCGTTCCTTTTCTCCACAATACACTTCGTTAAGTCGAAAATACTAGAATTGGTTTCTAGCAAGTATCGAATGTTGTATCAATGTAAACTATCGGGTGAATGACTTTGTTACTAAAGAAATTGGGAAGTCGCACACAAAAAGTAAACACAAACTATGACTTACGTACTCGTACTATACGAGTACGCAAAAAAAAAACAGAAGGACGACTACACCACAGATTACTATGTGACTAAACTATGCATACAATACAAAGTCCTCCTTCTGAGTTTTTTCTTTGTTGCAATATTTATTGAGATTTCAATGAGCGATTTTTCTGACAGCTAAATTAAGAATTAAAAATCAGTATAAAAAAGTCTCAACAGATGGCGTTTTATTGAAAGCCGAGTCGTAATAATGGCTGTACCTATATTGTGCACTTTTTATTGTCAGCCTGAGACAGAAAAAAATTACATAACAGTTTGACAGTTGCACAAATCACAATATTGATACTTTTTAGATGTTTTTTTAATGCCAATACCGTGCCTTTTTGCTTTTTGAATGGTCTCGCCTTTTACTAAGCGCCACCTATGAATTCAACTGGAACTATTTTTTTTTTATTTGGGTCTCGGAAAATCCCTCATTCTATTCTATTCACCATTGAATAAATTGGCGCGTTAGAATAGAAAACTCTGTTTTATCGGAATGTGGTTTATTGTTCTTGTAATATATCGAACAATTCACAAGAACAATACAAAACAGTACATAAATAACGTGAATAAAATCCGTTTCATTGCATTCAGTGATTAGATAACTTAAATATGTACCTGTGCGACTATAAAGTTTCAAAATAGGTATTTTGTCTTAGATAAATCAATTTATTGATAAACAATTAAAATTATATAAATGGAAAAGCCATAACCTTAATTAAATAGAACGTCCGATCTCATATCTGACCCAAAGGTTCCCATAACCCCAGCAGCATTGCTACGCCGCTGGATGGCCAGAGAAATCCTTTGGATCAGATCTTTTTTTGGATTTTGTCTTGAGTGCAGTATGTGCTCACTGATAAGGCTGAACATAATAATGCCAATGCAACACTGGTCTCGGGATAACGGTATTATTATATTGATAGACGTGAAGTTCTAAGAAATACGTTTCAGCACACAGTAATAAATAAAGAATGCAGGACGCCGAGTGCAGGATATGAGTCAGCCCAATGCGTGTACGACATTTATTTAACACGCTGATAAGCTGAAAACACGTTCAACAACTAGTCAAATAGTAATAAGGTAGCAAAAAATACGCTGTATGCAGGCTGTTTCCAATCGAAATCTAGCCTATATAAATATTTTCAAAAACAAGTGGATGAAGAAGTGGTTTAGGGGTATGAACTGAATTACTTAAGGTGAAAGCCAAGCTTTGGCTGTCCATACATTTTGTTCTACAGCAATGCTCTAAACTTCGTTAATGATTCTCATAATAAAATCGAATTTCCAATTCTTATGAAGTAATTGTGCTCTCATGTTGAATTTAACATAATAATGTATAATAATTTACGAGAAAAACGGCATTTAAAATACGACAAAAATTGAGATTCTTGTTGATGTGTGCGTAATATTTTGTGACATTTAGGGGCGACGTCTAGCAGATATATTACAAACTACTGACTACTACTATTTATATAAAAGCACTTTGAGACCTAAATGCATGCCACCTCGATGTTGCTTGCCTTGACAGCGCCATCGGCTGTACGTGAAAAACAAAAGAAAATCATGAAATGCTAAAAAATTATAAAATAGCAAGTTTCAATATTAAATACAATTTAGGGTTCAATATACTTATTTTTATGAAAGATTTTTTATGGTGAATTTAAATTTGATTACTGGGACTTTTGGATATCAAGACAGGCTATCTAAATATGACATCTGGACATCACCTGTACATCTGGATGTGATGTCCTGGACTTTATGTCCTGCTGTCCAGGTTTTCGTATCCACATGACCAGACTCCCACGTCTTCAAATTCATATGTAGGAGATGATCTCATGTACATCTGGAAATGAAGACCTGGACATCTGTACATCACCAGGTGATGTCCAGGTCTTCATTTCCAGATGTCCATGAGATCATCTCCTAAAGCTTTAGTCTTCATATTCAGCTGTCCAGCATTTCATATGCACATGACCAGACACCCAGGTCTTCACATCCAGATGTCAAGATGTCATATTCAGTTATCCCTGTCTTCATATCTAAAAGTCCCAGTTATCAAATTTAAATTTCACCATAAAAAAAATTATAAAAATTCGTACTGAACCCTAGATTCATAATTACAAGCTTGCCATTACGTATATGACTGGATCGGAAATATTTGTGCAAATTCATTTTAAACAGAAATCCAGCCAGTTCACTTGCGTGTCATTGCCGTTCTGTGCGAGGTGAAAATATGGCAACGCTGCTTTTTTTAACCCAAAACATTGACGTATGATAAAACAACAAAAGATATTTCTTTCTATTCATAAGAGTTCGTTCTGAAACTAAAACAATTTATTTTTGCAAATACATTTATCAAAATAAATTATAGTAGGTCTAGGTAGGTATTATACACGTATTCATTAACAAAAAAGAAAGTATAATAATGTGTGCATACATTTATATTTAGTTTTAAAGTAAACAAATAAAAAATAATTTATTAATAAAATAAATTATTTTTTAGTTTTTAGTTTGAATTTCACAACATATTTTCCGAACGTCTAATTTAATCCTATAACTTGCATGGGCATGAATTATCGATATTTTGAAGTATCGATAGCTATTGGCTCTGTGATTTATTTTAATTTTTTTTCCGATTTTCTTCATTTTATTTTAAAATTACTTTCATGATTTAAATACATTTCATTGAAAGTGTGATTAAGTATGTATTGACCGGTGGCAGTGCGGAAGCTATGTAATCGATCAACTTCGGATAAATATTAACAAATTATCAATTAAAATGTAACTAAAGGTACCTGTGTATTACTTTCGTTACTTTATGCATAAAATACGCATTTATTATTTGCAGATTTATTTTTGCATATTTAAAAACGATATTAATTTATATCAATAATAAAAGATATCGATATTCGTGGTGGTATCGATATAAGTCTACCTACACTACATAAGTTGTATTGTTGTAATGGAAGTTTCTTTGTTTGCAATAGATTTTTTCAGCTAAGTGTGTTACGTTACGTACGTACGTTATTATTTATTGATAATTTTAGAGAATATTGGCTACCAGATCTGATAGGAAGAGATATCAGAGGCATGCAGGTATATTTTGGCCCGCCAATGACTATGAAGCGAGTGCTTGGAGATTTGAAACGATATACCGATTTGACGTAGTTAGTCTTATTGAATGATATATTAACAAGCTAATTATTAAAAATAAAAAACACGACTGACTAGTTTTTACTCAAAAAGTACATACAAACATATAAGTTATATACATTTTTGAAATCGCCTTTTAAAGCCCTTCAATTTGATACCCCACTCGATAAGATTGATCAAATTTTATTTTTTTGGTCTGCTATTTATCGTATATATATCATATAGCCTATGTCACTCGGGGGAATGCAAGGAATCTAAAAATACCTCTCACATCAAAATCTGTTAAGCCGTTTAGGACTTATGGTGGAATAAAGAAACTTACATACATACATACATACATGAACCCTGAAAACATAACACTCCTTTTTTGGTCAGTCGTGTAAAAATGCAAAGACATAAATATATCACACACGTATATATCACCGCAATGTAAAAGAATTAAAGTTTGGCATTTATTTATTGAAACTGTTAGTAGATATTTATTATCACAATCTGTTTCAGGTAAGGTCCACAATAATTATGTGCCAGGAAATGCACAGCACAAGTGTTTCTTTATACAATAATTCTGTAATACAAATACAAAAACTGTAACGGAGGTTTGTCGTGATGAAGAATTAATCATCATTATCCATCATTCCAAGCAATGAAGGAGTCATCGTGCACAGAATAATGACTGCAATATTTAACAATTTATGTGGGAAAGGAATAACTATAATCTTTTTTTGTTTTCTTTAATAAATAAAAGTTCGGAAAAGATCATTTCATTACTAAAAATAAAAGTCAACAATGTGTAGGTATACCATTTAGTTTTTTTTTTTTTAAATACAAACCTAGTCATACAATGCAATAGGCATTAGTACATTTTGAGATGACCATGACGTCTGCGGTGGTATTTCCTGCTACCAGTCATGGTATCAAGTTAGATTGATTTTTGAAAATGGGTGTTCGAACTATTGATAGATTTTTGTTGGGAATTTAAGAGGTGGTGAAATTCAAACTGCTGAAACTATTGGTAGATAGGTATTTGCATTATATTGTTCGTGAACTAATTAAATTACAGTTTATTACTAATTATGATTTTGCACTATTGAACTTGAAGTTTTTCTTCTTGTAGTGCCTCTCCGTTACTGGAGGCCGGCCGTCAGTTTCGCAAAATCTTCTCTGTTCGCCGCTATGCGAAACGGCTCCTCAACCCTGGGTCCACTCGCATATATTACTCAGCCGCATGATTTTTTGCGTCTTTCAGCACGTCTCTTGCCTTCTATTTTGCCCATCATAATAAGTTGAAGCAGCTGAGCTGATATCTGTCGTGTCGCAAAACGTGTCCCAAATATTCAACTTTGCGCTTTTTGACAGTTTGCAACAACAGTCTAGACATTGCAACGCGCTGGAGAACTTTTTCGTTGCTGACTTTCTGAGTCCAATTGATACGAACTTGAACTATATAGGTATTAATTCTCATAAATATATTTGTTTGCTTTCTTACAAAATATGACAATGACAAGAAGAAATTATAGGTTATTTTTCGCTCTTTGTATTTTTTAAATTTCTTTTTCTTTTTCTTATGCTGCCAGCCAGTCCGATTGGCATTATTGTAGTTAGACACTCTTTTTAAATAAGTGCCATCTAGTAGCGTATTTTTAAATTTATAACAATGCTTTGCGCCATATTTAATGTCATTTTGAAAGCTCTCGTCGTAGTGTGAGTGAGTGTAGAGATACGAAGATTCATGGCAGATTCTATTCTAAAGTTTTTTTCATTATGTTGACTGAAATAAAATCGTAGGCCATAAAATAAATAAAAGATTATGTTTACCGCTCGCCAATTCAAAATGTTTGCCTATAAGTACTGCAACAACGCAACAAAAAAATAAAAACTGAAAATGTTGCTATCAACGCCATCCAGCGGAAATTGTTTAATGAACAGCCCTTCGCTTTATCCTTAAGATTTAATAAGGGTTATCGGAGCGAGCACGCGACAATAAACTGGTGTCCGATGTTGGGAGTTATTTCTCCTTCATTGTTTTTCTTTAGTTTATTTACTAACTAGCTGGCGCCCGCGGCTTCGCTCGCGTTAATCCTTTCTTACGTCATAACATCTACCTGCATGCCAAATTTCAGCCCGATCCGTCCAGTAGTTTGGGCTGTGCGTTGATAGATCACTATGTCAGTCAGTCACCTTTGAGTTATATATATACTATAGATAAACTAATTTTTTGGCAGGCAGTGCAATCCTGGCAGTTCAATAGCCGTAAAACAAATTTAAAAAATAACGAGACAGTCACCTTAATGATGTTATTCTGATTAGGATGTTTTGGTTTGACCCAACCGAGCGGTTGCGGTTCGGAATATTTTTTTGTTTATGTGACTGGCAGCAATAGTCTTATTTATACCTAGAGTTTTCTATAGTATTTGTTTATACTCAAACGTATCTACGTTTGAGTATAAACAAATAGCTATCTAGCTAATATGTAACATGTCATTGCTTATCTTGCCGACTGTATGTGACATAAATTATCTGATAATTTGTTGCTTTTTTTTGTTGTAAATGGCCTTGACAAATAATACCTAATCTTTTTTTGTCAACTACCTAGTAGCAAACACTACATAATATAAATGATATAAATTTATATATTTCTCCAAAACTTACCTTGATTGTACTACTACATGCGCAGGGCACACAGTCACAGCGACGCACGCTAAGCGGGAATCTTTTGAACAAACACATTTTGATACTTTTAATATTATTTTTTGTAGAATATTTATTTTATATTAGTATTTTTTATCTATACATATAATAAAACAGTAAAAATATTTTGTCTGTACATTTAGTATTTTTGACTGAAATGGATAGAGGGACACTTAAAAAGAATAATAGAAAGCAAAAAAATATTTGGAATTTCTTGTCTGTCTGTATGTATGTATGTACGCGTTTCACGCAAAAACTACTGGACGGATTTAAATGAAACTTTCAATCAATAAATGTTTTACTTTAGAATGTTTAGGTTTGAACTAATATTTGATTTATTTTTAACAAAATTCAACAAAAAGTACAGTGAAGATTGTTTACATGATAGGACTGGTAAGAATAAATAGAGTTTAGTGAAAAACTCTATCTCGAAGCTCTGAGAGCTTCTGAGTAATAAAATATTATTGAGGTATTTATAAAGACTGTTATATGATGATATCTATAACAGTTATCGCAATAAAGATATGTTGAGGCAGAATGTCCAATTCGCAAAATGTCCAATTTGCTAAATGTATATTTTGCAAATTTGACATTCTGCGAACTGGACATTTTGCGTTTTGGACATTTTGCGATTAGAACATTTTGCGAATTAGACATTTTGCGAAATGAACATTTTGCGAATGGGGCATTCTGTGTATTGGACATTCTGCGAACTGAATATTTTGCAAATTAAACGTTTTGCGA
This sequence comes from Ephestia elutella, assembly GCA_018467065.1. Lineage (NCBI taxonomy): Eukaryota > Metazoa > Arthropoda > Insecta > Lepidoptera > Pyralidae > Ephestia > Ephestia elutella. Next base: position 7,659,678 of record CM031589.1, read on the forward strand.
CCGCTGGACCTTTTGCGAATTGGATGAATCATATAGGTAGGCTGTGATATAAGTATGGATTTCGTAAAAGGTCCAATTCGCAAAAGGTACAATTTGGAAAATGTATTGGACATTTTGCGAATTGGGACATTTTGCGAATTGGACATTTTGCGAATTGGGCATTCTGTGAATTTGACATTCTGTCTATGGATTTCGCAAATGGTCCAATTCGCAAAATGTCCAATACATTTTACGAATTGGACCTTTTACGAAATCCATACTTATATCACAGCCTACCTATATGATTCATCCAATTCGCAAAAAGTCCAGCGGTCGCAAAACGTTTAATTTGCAAAATGTTCAGTTCGCAGAATGTCCAATACACAGAATGCCCCATTCGCAAAATGTTCATTTCGCAAAATGTCTAATTCGCAAAATGTTCTAATCGCAAAATGTCCAAAACGCAAAATGTCCAGTTCGCAGAATGTCAAATTTGCAAAATATACATTTAGCAAATTGGACATTTTGCGAATTGGACATTCTGCCTCAACATATCTTTATTGCGATAACTGTTATAGATATCATCATATAACAGTCTTTATAATATAATAAAATGTCTAATAAATTTTGCAAAATGTTCAGTTCGCAGAATGTCCAACACGCAAAATGTCCAGGTCGCAGAATGTCCAATTCGCAAAATGTCTAATAAATTTTGCAAATTGGACATTTTGCGAATTGGACATTTTGCGAATTGGACATTTTGTGAATTGGACCTTCTGCGAAATCCATACTTATATCACAGCCTACCTAAGTATATGATTCATACAGTCGGTCGTCGAAAGCCCCTATTTGCTTAGAAAATCGCAGACATGCAAGATACATAGTTACATACTGACTGGATATCGAAGCGCATTTATTATAAAAAATGCTTAAAAAAATACATAAAAAAAAAAAACATACTTCGAAACATATAACCTCCTCCTTTTTTGGGAAGTCGGTTAAAAATAATAAAAACTACGCGTGTAATCAGATTACTGACTACTGTAATCAAAACTAACGATTACAAATGTAATCATGATTGAAAGTAATCTAGATTACTCTGAACGCGGATTAAAAGTAATCATGATTGATGTAGTCATGATTACTTTCAATCAGATTATTAATCCGATTACAAAAGTAGTTGATTACGCCCAACTCTGCCTATGGCAACTTTCCGTCTCCATCATCAGGACGCTGGACTTCATGTAGGACCAGAGTACTAAAGAACACAAACCAAACAAGCCCAAACTCGACCAGGTTACATGGTTTAGTTACAGAGTTCCTATGGCAACCTTCCGTCTCCATCATCAGGACGCTGGACTTCATGTAGGACCAGAGTACTAAAGAACACAAACCAAACAAGCCCAAACTCGACCAGGTTACATGGTTTAGTTACAGAGTTCCTATGGCAACCTTCCGTCTCCATCATCAGGACGCTGGACTTCATGTAGGACCAGAGTACTAAAGAACACAAACCAAACAAGCCCAAACTCGACCAGGTTACATGGTTTAGTTACAGAGTTCCTATGGCAACCTTCCGTCTCCATCATCAGGACGCTGGACTTCATGTAGGACCAGAGTACTAAAGAACACAAACCAAACAAGCCCAAACTCGACCAGGTTACATGGTTTAGTTACAGAGTTCCTATGGCAACCTTCCGTCTTCATCATCAGGACGCTGGACTTCATGTAGGACCAGAGTACTAAAGAACACAAACCAAACAAGCCCAAACTCGACCAGGTTACATGGTTTAATTACAGAGTTCCTATGGCAACCTTCTGTCTCCATCATCAGGACGCTGGACTTCATGTATGACTAGAGTACTAAGGAAGACAAAACACACACTGGAATATTAACGAAGAAAAATAAAAAGGTACTTTCTTTTCCGCACAAGTATCAAAACCAGTTGATCTAACTGAGTTTTCGTATATGCACAGCGATGTATTTGTCCGTGGGATTTTGCTGCGTAGCGACAGGGAGCGACACAGGGACGACCTTTCACAGAGGCTCACATGAGCCGACTGAAGCTTCGTTCGAAATGTTCGTCACTTTATACTATAGAAAAACGAAACAGTTAAACTGATAATTTTTATTTTATATAAATTTTGTTAAAACTTGATGGTTTTTTTTGAAATAAATAATATTGATTATATATATTATACTAGCTGTCGCCCGCGGCTTCGCCCGCGTGAGTTTCGCTAAGATGAAAAATCTCTCTTGGAGCTTTTCATAAGATGTTCCAGATCTTCAATTTTTATACGTCAGCAGAAAATGCTCATCAGGTTGAACGACTTTTAATAAGGCGCCATTTCTATATAATGTTATAGTGTAGCTGGTCTCTTGCAGTTCTTCATCAGATGTTCCAGATCTTCAATTTTTATACGTCATCAGAAATTGCTCATCAGGTTGAACAACTTTTGTTAAGGCACCATTTCCATATTTCTTATAGTTTAGCTGTTCTGTTATGGTTCTTCATCAGGTGTTCCAGTTTTCAAAATCAATTATAGCCTATATGTTGCCCAGGCTCAATAGCTATACAACAAAAAAAGTTTCATTCAAATCCGTCCAGTAGTTTTTGCGTGAAACGCGTACATACATACAGACAGACAGACAGACAGACAGACAGACAGACAGACAAGAAATTCCAAAAAAATTGTTTTGCTTTCTATTATTCTTTTTAAGTGTCCCTCTATCCATTTCAGTCAAAAATACTCAATGTACAGACAAAATATTTTTACTGTTTTATTATATGTATAGATATGTTTCTATTTTTCTTTTAAAGAATATTTCACAAATTACTCAGTTTTTTATACCGAAACCTTACCCTGTTTTCGTTGTTTTCGCGGAAAGAGGCTAGGAAAAACTAATTTTATAGTATTTAATACTACTTTTTACACAAAATAAAATAGAAACTAATATAGTCAAAGGTTTACAGTACACATCAGTACCCGTAACACTTTATAAAATTCAATGAATTTATCGGAAATCGAACCGGCAAATGGCAAATTTCATTGATTTTTGTAAACGCGTCCTTAATACTATGTATAACGTATAATAAATCAGGACAACCTAACCAAGAATGCATGACACCTTTTAAACAACGACACACTGGTTAAAAAAAAAAATGTACATACAGCTTACCTCTACTTGCTCAATTAGTGTATTTTTCGGTCGTGGTGTTCTCATGCAAGGTTTTTACGACTAATCTTAAGCCTGGTTTTCACAGGCCCAGGTACTGACCACCCAGTAGACAGCAACTGTATATTCTGCTGTCTATACACTTTCCTGACGTGTTCTCAGTACTGGGTCTACATTATGAGACAGCAGTACACAGCTACTGTGTTACTAGTTCTGCCTTGGGTTTCTGACCCATTGCGTTTTCACGAGGCCAGAAAAATGTCTGATATAATTCGAAAAAATATCCGACTGTTGAACGACCAAGAAAATCACTACGTTTTTTTTAATCGATGAAAAACCAAACAAAATCTGACTGTCCAGACATTTACTGTCAGTCGGCACTGACCGGCCGCTGTCTAATTGCGTTCATATGGAGCGAGTGACTACCCAGTAGCTGACCTTGTGGGAGTGGGAGAAGGTCAGTGGTCAGTAAAAAACAAAAAAAAATTGAAGTAGCTATCTGACAGCATCTAATCGGTCAGTACTGGCTCAACTTTGTTTTCATGGACCCAGTAGCTGCCAGACAGTAACTGTCCTTCACTGACCGCCAGCTACTGGGCCTGTGAAAACCAGGCTTTAGTCAATGAACGTACAGAAACAAAAAATAAATTGCAGCTTGTTTTTTTTGGAAAATCGGCGGTGGTACTATGCTGTGACTACTGGTCACTACTGGTGGACTAACGTAAATAATAACCGAATCTATTTTTTTTAAATTTTAACCTTGCCCCAAGTCAGTCTATCATCACGTATTAACATGATTCAATACCACATACCTACATACCTACATACTTACATATTATCACGCCTTTTTCCCGTGAAGGCGTGAAGGCAACAAAGATCTAGATTTTTAGTAGGCAGAGCCTAGTATTGTTGCGATCCTTAACATCTATAAGGAAGCAAGTAGATCGCTAGACTCTCTCGCTTCCTCTACCTACACTCATCACTCTTTTCATACTCGCCGGTTATGGATGCTTATTCTCCGTTACTGGTCGTTAATCCCCTTTAGGCGCGATTAGTCCAATTTCTTCAAGTCTCGCGACTCTTGGCTCTGTCTACCCCGTAAGGGATGGAGACGTGATTCTATGTATGTATGTATGTAGTCCAATTCTTTAATTCGCTGTTGGTCCATTTCGCGATTACACATAGCACTCCATATTATAAGAATTGTAGCCAAATACCAAAAATCAATCCGAGTAACTCGATACATACAACACAACTCGTTTTTACATGATAATGAGACCCGTTAAACAAGAACAAATTGTTACACTTATCTGAACAAATATTTAAAACTGATACAAATATTGCTACACTCATAGTTTTAGCTGGTTTCACGTCATAAGAATGGCACACGAAACACCATCGTAGGTTCTTACTGCCATTTAGCGGGTTATTTGCCTTATAGCGTGTAAATTAATAGCTAATTCCTGGTGCTAATGTAACTGCAAAAGCCTATTCAGTTTTCCGATTTCCATTTCTTGATTACTGAAGTTATTTTCCGGTTTATTTCCCCTTTGTTATTAGTGAAGCATCAGCTGTGCCACAGGCCTGAAGAGTTCTTACAGATTCAAAACTTTGGCGAACACTTTATAAGACACAAAAGAAGTATTTTATTATTATAACTGCTAAAGCAGTCTTGTGTCCGCCAAAGTGTTAAGTAAGTAGGAATATACCTACCAATGAGGGATTTTCCGAGACCCAAATAAAAAAAAAAAATAGTTCCAGATGAATTCATAGGTGGCGCTTAGTAAAAGGCGAGACCATTCAAAAAGGAAAAATGCATGGTATTGGCATTTAAAAAAAAATATACCTAATAAAAAAAACATCTAAAAAGTATCAATATGTATTGTGATTTGTGCAACTGTCAAACAGTTAGGTGATTTTTTTCTGCCTCTGGCTGCCAATAAAAAGCGCACAATATAGGTACAGCCATTATTACAACTCGGCTTTCAATAAAACTCCATCTGTTGAGATTTTTTTATACTGATTTCTTTTTCTTAATTAGCTGTCAGAAAAATCGCTCATTGTCAAACTGTTATTGTGATTTTTTTTCAACCATTTTACGACTCGGATTTCAGTAAAACGCCACCTGTTGAGACTTTTTTATACTGATTTTTTTTTCTTAATTTAGCTGTCAGAAAAATCGCTCATTGACAGTAATGTATGCATCGCAACCATGGCGTGGATACATTGTTTTCTGGGCTCCTACGTTACATAATCCTAAGTTAATGAACTAGAGAGATTATGTCTGTGAGAGCAGGCTTAATCCGAATTTCAAAGGTAACAAACGCGAGGTAACTAGTTACTATTTGTAATGAGATAATTACTTTGGTTGGATGCCATTAAAATTAATACAAAAGGTAAGAAGTATGTGGAATATCATTGACTTTTACTTCAACCTCGTGGGCCAAGCAGTCTGCAACAAAGCCATATGGAGCATAATGACATTGCGTAGTGATGACGTCGGCCTCTACGCGTGACTCACTGGGCTCAACTACGCAAATCCACATCCAAGTACATTTCCGAGCCGAACGATCGTATTTACACCGTCATTCAACTTTGTTGAAGAAAAAACAACAACAAAGAATTGAGTAACATCGTTTGCAACTATTTGAATGGTCGGGAGGTGACCTACTAAATACTTTTAAAGATTCCGGAATAAAATGTATCTTATCTGTTTATTTCAGGTTCTTTTGTTACTCCAATCGGTGTGACAAAAACTAAAATCCGTACGGCACCAATTTGCTTCAAACATCCAGATCCATTACTTAAATTTAATTACTCCAGTTCCTAACTTTTCACAATGAAAAATATTTGTGTGAAATAGGACAGGAATCTCTCTATCTTCGACTGAGGGTCGTAGTCATTACGCGTGAAATGAAACACTTCACGCGTAATGAACGACCAATGAAACAACTTTAAAGTAGTAGTAGTGATATTGCCTTCACCAATTTACATACTAGCTGATAAATCGTCAACTAGAGTGCAGGTTTCCAAACGATGTTTTCCTTCAAAGGAAGTAAGCGGTGGTTTGTGAAAATTAAAAAGACCACACCCGAATCAGATTGTTATACAACTCATTAACCACTCGGCCACTACCGCTTTTGTAGTGTTATCTTCTCCTTGACCCTTTACCACTTTTATATGGGGACACTCTATGTAAACGGCACAGTATGTTAATTTCCTCCATTTCAATCTGTCACTTACCATCTCATTTGATACTCATTCTCTCCCTGATACAATACATCCATCAATCTTTTCTTGGGTCTTTCTCTATTTCTTTGTCCCCTTACTCGCATATTAAGTATACCTAATTTCCTGATGGGTAATGAGCAAAACGGTGTAATAGGCATTCGTACAAGGCAAGATGTATCGGACAGGACGCGACGTACTTGTGTTTTTTCTTCCCCACATCCGAAACAAATTGTGCAATCTGCAACCTTCATTCCAAGCATGAAGCGTTGCATATTATCTCTGTTAATTATCTAACTAACTGCCGACTCGCATTATAAGTTGCGTTCGTTCATTCATCAAATGCTGATAGTACTATAATCACTAATCGTCTTTTCGTAAAAATTAACAAATGCTCTTTAAACGTATGTACCTACTTCCTTTCGTAGATAAGTTAATCCTTATGAATGTTGAGCAAACATTTTTTGATTTCAACACATATGTCACCAATGTCAGAAATTCACATGGCATAGAATACACTCTGGTGCACCAGAAGAGTAGTGGAGGGCAAACATCAAACAGCAATGCAATTAGGCCGTACCTAATGGATGCAAGACGTACGAGAGACGAAAATGGAAAGATTTTATTTGGAGGCCTACGTTTCTATGATAAACTAAACCCGACCCCTGAGTTTTGCCTCATTTAAAAAATTCTCGGTTCGTCGATTCGTCCCAAAAAACCATATTCTTCTTTAATTCCAGAATAATATTTTGAAATAACCCCAGTTTTTTAAAAGTCCGACAAAACATAGAGGACTGACCATTATGTTTAATTCCTACATCAAGAATAAGTTATACTAACACAACACATATGGATCTTAGTTATCCGAATAAATTAATTTTGATTACATTTTTTTTATTGGATTAAATCTGCCCGGCCCGGATGCTTTTTTATTTATTTATTATTTACATGCGCACAAACCCTTGTGTGCTGCAGTTGGTTGACGAGCGTGGAGCACCGCTCGAGGTCCTTGCGGCCGTTGGGCTTGATTAAATCTGCTACGGAAGCTTTTTTTTGTTTACACAAACCTGTGCATGCCGCAGTTGGTTGACGAGTGTGGAGCACCGCTCGGGGTCCTTGCGGCCGTTGGATTTGATTAAATCTGTTACGGAAGCTTTTTTTAATTGTTTTTTGTTTACACAAACCTGTGCATGCCGCAGTTGGTTGACGAGCGTGGAGCACCGCTCGGGGTCCTTGCGGCCGTCGAACGAGTCCAGTTCCGCGGCGACCATGTTGAGCGCGTCGTCCGCGAAGAAGAATTGAGCTAGCAGCGACCGGTCGTCCCTCTGTAACAATAAAAAAAATCAAGATCAAAATCGTTTATTCAGATAGTATGTGTTGACAATATATTGTTGCGCTGACACCAAGGAGTATTCTAAATACTCCTTGGCTGACACCCATTAAAGGTTTCCCTGTGGCATGGGAGTCAGGATTCTTCCAATAGACTGTTACATGTTTAATGCTTCAAACAAAATTGATACCGAAGTTACACTTATAAGATTAATTTATCCTATAGAATGAAAAATGTTAACTCCAAGACACTATATCAATCATACTGCACAATACTATAATAGAACAGCAAATGTGAGTATTAATTATATTAGTTTGTGTGTACCACTCATGTCAAAAGCACTTCAAATAGATCATGTGTCTTATTTATTACCCAAGTAAAGAGATGATGAGATAATGACAGATCATTCCTTAGTTCTTTTACACTAGCTGGCCCCCAAGGTTCCGCTCCCAGGTATGTACTGTGAGATAGGATTCAGTGAAGTAGAGGGGTCAGTTTTATCTGTCCCCTACTGTATAGTCAAGCGACAATAATGCAGATATGTATTTGTTATAAAATATAGTATCGTTGAGTTAGTATCTCATAACACAAGTCTCGAACTTACTTTGGGGCTAGTTCAATCTGTGTGATTTGTCCGTATGTATTTATTTATAAGCATAAAATTGTGATATTTACATTTACGAATGTGATGGGTTAGATGTATATGTTAATCTTCTAGGTCAGTCGAAATGGCTATTTAAATTATATGTATTCCTCGTATCGGCTCTATTAATAAATTAATCAAGTGTTTCTTGTTAATTACTAACAAATAAATTAAGTACACCTGCCACTAGGCTCTTAAATGTATACACCCGAGGTCACGGGTTCAATACACGCTCACTTGAAATTAAATATTCTAAGCCTCAATAGAAAATGAGGTAAAAATAATTGACCGCGATAGGGTTAAAGTAAGACGAAAATACACGACAAAGTTAGCATAGCAACCTGGCCTAAAAATAAGAGGTATTATGAATCAGCACCGCTTAACGTGCTGGCGAGTCGTTAACAGTGGCAGTGAACCCGGGGTAAATAGGGTAGCAACCTTTACAACAGAAAGGTTCTTATTCTTTTTAAAAGTTAGCGTTAAACTGTTATTTATTGGTGCCCTAGGTACCAGGGTCCATTAGGTTCTTTATATTGTTTGTGTGATCTACGTACTTAGCCATGAAAGCAATCCTAAATATCCTAACTAATATTATAAATGTGAAAGTGAGTTTGTTTGTTACCAAGTAACTTTGTCACAACCGTGGCTTATGTGTTACATGGCTTACATTTGTTGGGGCACAAATGTATATGTTATGAAATTTTCCTATATTTGTAGATATGAATTCGTAATTTTACATTTAAGATAATAAAATTACGAATCTATAAATAATATATTTTCAACCATTCTCATCTCCCCACTAGATACAGCAACCGATGATCGTTAAAAGTTCAAAAACAGTATAAAAACTTACAAAAAATACTAAATCGCACTAATAAAAATGTTATTTATCGACTGCGAGTTTATCTTCATGAATCTTAATACTTTTGGGTACGAATTTAAAATTCCAGGCAAAAAAAGCCATCCCGATGACCTTTTTGGAGGTACATTTAAGTAATATCAAGTCCAAATGCAAGTTCATGGCCCGTTTAGATGCGACAGTAACTTGTAAACAAGAAAGTATTTTATAAATAGTGTCATACAAAAATAAAATATATAAACTTGGTAATAATTTAGTAATAATAACTAGTCAAAAACTAAGTACACTTAAAATTAGACTTTCAGGAAAATAAATTGTATAATTTAAGTACACTTATACCTGTAATTAATTTAATTAAACATTACTTAATTCTTCAAAATTATAAAATTGACAGATCATACTTAATCGCGATTTCACCCACTAGTTAGTGAAAATGAAAATTTTATAATTCACATAATAATACTATGAAGTCGATGAACAAACAATTAAAGTTATACCGTTAAAGAAACATTAAAGTATAAAGTATATTTGTTACAACTAAACATCTTGATTAGCGACAGGTTACTAACGGCAACCAAAGTATCAAACTAAACAGAAAAAAAATTACAAAAATTATATATTTAAATCGTTTTGTTTTTGTTTTCAAACATATCCATACATACACCTATTTTTTGTATTTAGATAACTAGATTTATATACAGTTATGTTACCTCGACCTCGCCTTCACATCTTTTTCACATGATCACAGTAACTATGACTTAAACACGTGTATTTATTATTCATTTTAGGTGTTTACATATTCGTAAAGGTATATACGTATAATATTTTATGTATTTTTTTACCTATTCGCAATTTAATTCAATACTCTGTATTGTTGATACTGTCTCTTATAATAAAAAAAGTATTAGTACAGTAATACAACTGGGTTAATCTACCAATATGTTTCGAAGTTCTAAGAAGTATAAAGAGTGGCTGACAAAGCAAAAAAAAACAATCTTCACAAAAAGTGATATCGTTATTTTGATCCTGCAAAAACTGCACAAACCTTATTTTGCTAGAAAGTAAATTATATTATTCGAGTTTCATTCATTGTACGAACAATTGACAAATCGATTAAGTCGATTGACATTACAAAAACTGCATCACGCGATAAGGTAAGTACAGAAGTCACACTTCATACAAGGTACAGACAGCGATATGCTAGTGTTTGTAATATATTGGGTAAAACTAAACGCAGGCGTTTCGCATTGCTGCCGCCAGAGGGCGTTCGGGGTTTTCACACTGCTAGCGTGGATGGCGTGGTGTGTAGTCCGCCATTGCATTGTCCAGGGCGATATCGGTTTGATTTTAATACGCGGAGCGGTCTCGCGTCTTTTGCTTGTTGTTTAGTTTGAGTGATAATTGTGAATTTCCTGTTTGTTAAATAACTATTGAATTTGTGTTTGTGAAAAACTCTGTTATTGTGACTTTTTCTTGTGAGAGGTGAAACGTGGCTGGCTGTTCACATCTGGCTGTTCCCGAGGGAAACTACGGGAAGAAATCTATTTAGTTGTTATGGGGAATTGAGATCTCAAGGGTTAGGTAGGGTAATTAGGAATTCCCCCTTCCCGAAGACACTCAAGTTTGGATCCGAAGAGAAAGAAGATTTAGTTTGGTAAGTGTTCAATTCTAGTTAATTTATAGGTTAGGTTATCATATAGGGCCCTGTAGCTCCCTTCATAAGCTACGGTGGTAGCAGACTGCGTATAGCTTAAGTTAGATTCTAGTCGGACAAGCGTGGTGTCGCGTGGAGATTTTTTCCCGGTACTTAATTTTACCGGTAGATTTTTTCCCGGTAAAGTTCCGGTACAGAATTCTTCCCGCCGCTTCGTTTGTCCGGATTCGCTCTGCGCACATTTTCTGGCAGCAGAGCGTAGTTGCTCTGCACATTTTCTGGTAGCAGAGCGTAGTTTATCTACCCTCTATTTGTTCGTTTGTAAAAAATAATTAATTGTTTGTAAAAATTATTAGATTTTTCTTAGTTTGTTTGTATAAGAATATTTGTAAACTTTTTTGTATTTGTTTGCGGTTTGTACCGTGCGTTCCGGGTTTGTGCCATTCTCATACCTACCGCGGTTCTTCGTGTAGTTGCTTGATTTTGTTGTTTTTTATTTACCTTTTGTTATTTTTTGTTTGTGACTTGACGCGATGGCGAAGGCCTCCAATGCTAGGGCGACACTCGCCAACGAATTGAGATGGTTTGTGACGGCCGGAGGACTCCTGTCCCGGAAGGACAGGGAGGGCGCCATACTGCTAAGAGCGGATCACCTCCACTCACGATTGATTAGCGCGGAAGCGGCCATGGCGGCGCTTACCGAAGCCGATCTTACCCCGGAGGCCTACGCAGGTCACATGGCGGACATGGACCAGATCCTGAGTCTGCACGATGATATCGCGGAGGCGGTGACCGCAATAAGGGCGAGACAGGCTGGCGGACCAGCCCCTCGCACACCTGTTAGACAGGAAGGACCAGCGGTTACTGGTCGGCTCCCCACCCTTCAGCTGTCCCACTTTGGGGGTAGGATGGAGGAGTGGGTAGCATATAAAAATATGTTTGAGTCCCTGGTCGTAGCACGACAGGATTTGTCGAAGGCCCAGAAGATGGCCTACCTCCTCTCCACTCTTGAGGATGAAGCGCGGTCGCTCATCCAGCACCTCCGGGTGGAGGACGACCAGTACGATACGGCTTGGGAGTTATTGAACTCCCGCTACCAAAACTTACGTTTGTTAGCGGATGCGCACGCCGCACAGTTGATGGCCCTGCCCAAGGTGGCCAACAGGGCACAGTTGCGCCTGCAGTTGCTCACGCCCGTTACAGTGGCCTGTAACGCGCTCCGCACACTGGGGCTGCCGGTGGACCAATGGTCCTTTTTGCTGGTGCACATTGTATTGGGCAAATTACCCAATGACATCCGCTCGCGATTTGAGCGCGAGAATGCGGAACGGGATAGCACCACCCTACCAACATTCACTGACTTGGTGAAGTTTTTGGAGTTTGAGGCACGGGCTGCTGAGAATACCATGACGGACTCAGCGCCATCCAGAGCGCCTGAACGTAGGCCCCAACAGGGACGGCAACCGCCACCGCGTGGAGCTGGTGTGCGGGTTGCGCACACGGCAGCAGTCGCGAGGGACGCGGACTGCCTGCAATGTGGCCGGATGGGCCACAGCCTGCTACAATGCAGGGACTGGCAGAGACTGCCAGTACAAGATAGGCGCCGCATGGCAAAGCGGCATGAACTTTGCTTTTATTGTTTGGGCGGTCACTATGCACGTGACTGTCCCAGTGCCATACCATGCAGTGCATGCCGTGGGCGGCACCACGCGATGCTTTGCATGAACCGCAACGGGGATGGCACCCGGATGTTGAGGCAGGGGTCCCCTATGGGCGGGGGCGCTCCTGCGCGAAGCCCTCCACCACCGGACGGAGGACGCGGCTTCGCTCGTCGCACCCCCCTCGGGAGGGGGTCGCGTACCTGCGCGGGTCTTGGCGGACCGGGACCACGCGCCCCAAGGTCATGGCCAGTATGTAGCTGGCCAGGCCCCGGATAGGGCCCCCATGGGCGGGGGCCCTAGATCGGACGTGAGAGTGGGGACACCCCCCTCCACGCGGGTTACCAATGCCCAACACATGCAGCCGCAGCGGTTTTCTCCGCCGCTGCACGAGTACCCACGGCTGGAGTACCACCCGCCGTACCATATGTATGGCCGGGCCGCGGGTTCTGCTCCCCCTCAGATGGGGATGTGCACTCGCCCGCCATATTATCCGGGTCAGTGGCGCGCCCCTGGTTTGGAGAGAGTGGGGAGCCCGTAACTAGCTTGCTCCCTTGCTGGGACAGAGCCGCGGACGGTTCTGCTCCCTACCGCGGTGGTCCGCGTATGGGGTCGTGGGGGGGAAGCCATTAATTTGAGAGCTCTGTTGGACTCAGGGGCTCAAAGCAGTTTGGTTACCACTCGAGTGGCACGCCAGTTAGGTTTAGTCGTGGAAGACTCGCCTGTGCCACTTCTTGGAGTTGGTGGCATACAAGTGAAGTGTCTGACGGGCCAGACACTTGTCACCTTTTCTTCGCTGAAGTCCTCCACAATGAGGATCACGACTTCGGCTATGGTAATGGATACCATTGCGGGTTGGCACCCCCTCGACAGACATACCGCCGGGTGTGTTGTCTTTGGTTTCGGGTCTGGATTTGGCCGACCCCTTTGTCTTCATCCCGGCCCAGTGGACTTGCTCCTGGGCTCGGACGTATTGGGTTGGATTTTGTTGGGTACCCAGAAAGCTCTGGGTTCGTCTTCACTGATGGCAGTGTCTACTATCTTTGGTTTCGCCCTGATGGGCCCTGTGTTTGATAATGGCACCGCGGAGGAGCCACCGGTTGTCGCATCTGCGTCCTTGGCCAAGACCATGCAAAGGTTTTGGGAGTGTGGAGGAGCCACCTATGAGTTCCAGGATGGATCCGGAACACGCTGAGTGCGAAGCCCTTTTTCGATCGACCACGGAGAGGTTGCCCTCCGGTCGGTTTGTAACTAGGTTACCTTTTGTTGCCTCTCGTCCTAGCCTAGGGCAAAGTAGGGCGCTTGCGGAGAAACGACTGCTGTCCATGGAGCGACGTATGCAGCGTGACCACGTACTTCGCGATAAATATATTGAATTTATGCGCGAGTACGAGGATTTGGGTCACATGTCTCCGGCTCGAGTTGATTGGAGCTCAACTGAGCATTATTTTTTGCCCCACCACGCGGTGGTGAAGGCCTCAACAGGCAAATTGAGGACCGTCTTCGATGGGTCCGCACCCACTTCGAACGGGGTTTCGTTGAATCTGTGTTTGCATTCGGGTCCCAAATTGCATAGGGACATAATTGACATCATCTTGAACTTTAGAAGACATCAAGTGGTTTTTGGTGCGGACATCCGGATGATGTTCCGCCAGACAGTCATACATCCTGAGGACAGGCGATTCCAGTTGATACTCTGGCGTGAGCGCCCTGAGGATCCTGTGACGGTGTATGAACTCAACACAAACACGTATGGTTTGAAATCTAGTCCCTATATCGCCATCAGATCATTGCTTGAATTGGCAGAGCGGGAACGGATCCGCTTTCCCCGTGGGGCTTCCGTGCTGTCACGTGACTTGTATGTTGATGACGTGTGCACCGGAGCCCAAAGTATTGAGGAGGCCCTCCTACTGCGGGACGAATTGATTGAAATATTGAAAACGGGTGGCTATGAGCTACGTAAGTGGTTGTCCAATGAGCCTAAAGTTCTAGAAGGGATCCCGGAGGATCACCAACAGAACCCTCACCTGTTTGAGGATGTGGATGATCCCAACAGGATAGCGGTGCTGGGCATGCAGTACCAGCCGCTAACCGATATTTTTACATTCCAAGTGGACTTGGAAATACCAAAAGTCTGGACTAAGAGAACGGTGTTGTCCGTAATAGCTCGTATGTTTGATCCAAGCGGTTGGATCAGTCCAGTGATATTTTCTGCGAAGTGTCTTCTTCAGAGACTTTGGACTTTGGGCGTCTCGTGGGACGAGCCGCTGTTTGGCTCTCCATTGGATGATTGGCTCGAGTTGTTTTCATCGATTAAGGAAGTCAATCGGATTGCCTTGCCTCGTCGAATATTGCCCCCGGGAAATATCGAGCCAGCCTGCATGGCTTTTGTGACGCGTCGGAGCGAGGCTACGCCGCGTCAGTCTATATGCGGACAGTTGACGCCGATGGCCGGGTCAATGTCTCGCTTTTGTTAGGGAAGAGCAAGGTCGCCCCCATCAGGACTAGGCTGACTATTCCCAAGCTTGAGTTGAGTGGAGCTCACCTTCTCTCTAAATTGTTGCATCACGTTGCATGTGAGCTGGCGGCCACGGTCGAGATACGGGACATCTTCGCCTGGTCGGATAGCCAGGTCGCGCTTGCATGGTTGCGCGCGGCCCCACATACCTTGGAGGTTTTTGTGGGAAATCGGGTTTCCCAAATCCAGAATATCGGAATTGATATAACATGGAGACATGTCCCGGGAGAGCTTAACCCAGCGGACTGTGCTTCCCGAGGTTGTACGGCACCAGAATTGGTGTCACACCCGCTCTGGTGGGGTCCAGAGTGGCTGATGGGATCAGAAACTTCTTGGCCTGTCTGTCAGACAGATGTTACTTCTTTGAGTTTGACTGGGCTCCGTGTACATGCTGTAGTCGCTGAGACGACGTCGGAGCCGGATTGGCTACTTGCTCGGTATAGCAGCTTGGATAAGCTTCTGGGTGTCACCAGTTGGATTAAGCGTTTCATACATAATTGTAGAAACCCACAGGCAAAGCGGTTGGAGCCGATTGCAGGTGCAGAAGAGCGCCGGAGCGCATTGTTGCATTGGGTCCGTGTCGTGCAGACCGGACGGTTTGAGTCAGAGCTTCAGATTTTGCGCGACGGACGCGCTAAGTTGAAGGGCGCGGTCGCTCGTTTGAACCCGTACATCGACTCGGATGGGCTTCTTCGGGTTGGAGGCAGGCTCCGGAAGGCGGATCTTCCATATGAGACTCGCCATCCTCTGTTGTTGCCCAAGGGCGGACCCTTGGTGCAGCTTTTGGTGTCTGATCGACACATTCGTAACGCCCATGCTGGGTGCAATGCTTTGTTGGCTATTTTGCAACGCGAATTTTGGATATTGTCTGCCCGAAGAGCAATCCGTAGTGTTCTGTTTCGATGTATTGCATGTTATAGGTTGAAGGCATCCACGATGCAACCACAGATGGGTGATTTGCCCGTTGATCGAATTCGACCTTCGAGGCCGTTTGACGGCGTTGGAACCGATTTTGCCGGTCCCTTTTCGATCAAGGCTTCTCCCTTTCGTAATGCCCGTATTGTGAAGGGCTATTTGTGTGTATTTGTTTGTTTGGCCACCAAGGCTGTCCATTTGGAGGTGGTATCGGCTCTGACTACGGAGGCCTTCGTCGCCGCGTTGGATCGCTTTGTTTCGCGTCGAGGTCTACCTTCCCTTATTAGGTCTGATAATGGCACAAACTATAAAGGAACTGTAAATTATCTTAAGGATGTTTCCGTGTTTATTGATAAAAATTGTACTAGTTTAAGTCAAATTGCTGCCCAAAGGGGAATAACCTGGAAATTTAGTCCCCCAAGTTGCCCCCATTGGGGAGGGATTTTTGAAGCGGCTGTGAAATCCGCAAAGACCCACCTCCGCCGCATTATCGGAGAAACGGCTCTAACTTTTGAAGAGCTGGCCACAGTGTTTTGTAAAGTTGAGGCGGTCCTCAACTCTCGTCCTCTCTGTCCGCTATCTCCAGATCCAAATGACTTGGAAGCTCTCACCCCTGGTCATTTTTTGGTGGGAGGGCCGTTGAATGCCCTGCCCGAATACCCGTGGAAGGATGAACGCGTATATCGGTTGTCGCGTTTTCAAATGTTGCAGCAAATGAGCCAGGACTTTTGGCGTCGCTGGTCGCTTGAATATTTGCATTTGCTGCAGCAAAGAGTGAAGTGGACAGACAGGACTGAGCCTCCCAGGGAGGGTGATTTAGTATTGTTAAAAGAGGCAAATTTGCCCTCATTGCTTTGGCGACGAGCTCGCATATTACGTTTGATTCTTGGCGGAGATGGCACTCCGCGTGTGGCTGAGGTGTTGGTCGACGGTTCGATTTTAAGGAGAGGTGTGACCTCTCTCGCCCGCCTTCCCGTAGAGTAAGCTAGCGGTCTGCTTCTCAGACCGGGACGGGGGGATGTTTGTAATATATTGGGTAAAACTAAACGCAGGCGTTTCGCATTGCTGCCGCCAGAGGGCGTTCGGGGTTTTCACACTGCTAGCGTGGATGGCGTGGTGTGTAGTCCGCCATTGCATTGTCCAGGGCGATATCGGTTTGATTTTAATACGCGGAGCGGTCTCGCGTCTTTTGCTTGTTGTTTAGTTTGAGTGATAATTGTGAATTTCCTGTTTGTTAAATAACTATTGAATTTGTGTTTGTGAAAAACTCTGTTATTGTGACTTTTTCTTGTGAGAGGTGAAACGTGGCTGGCTGTTCACATCTGGCTGTTCCCGAGGGAAACTACGGGAAGAAATCTATTTAGTTGTTATGGGGAATTGAGATCTCAAGGGTTAGGTAGGGTAATTAGGAATTCCCCCTTCCCGAAGACACTCAAGTTTGGATCCGAAGAGAAAGAAGATTTAGTTTGGTAAGTGTTCAATTCTAGTTAATTTATAGGTTAGGTTATCATATAGGGCCCTGTAGCTCCCTTCATAAGCTACGGTGGTAGCAGACTGCGTATAGCTTAAGTTAGATTCTAGTCGGACAAGCGTGGTGTCGCGTGGAGATTTTTTCCCGGTACTTAATTTTACCGGTAGATTTTTTCCCGGTAAAGTTCCGGTACAGAATTCTTCCCGCCGCTTCGTTTGTCCGGATTCGCTCTGCGCACATTTTCTGGCAGCAGAGCGTAGTTGCTCTGCACAGCTAGCAAGACACAGAGAATTCATCTTACAAAAAATCTCGAGCAGCATCATCATTATGCCATCAACATCGAAATACAACTACTACTCGATGGCCACCTGATCCTGATTAACAGTTGGGAAAATATAATGCAAATATAGTAGATTTTACAACAAGTGCACAAAACGAATCATTTTTATCCGAGACTTTTAGCAGCCCGAGCCGAAGGCGAGGGCTGATAGTAATGTCGAGGATAAAAATCGTTTTGTGGACGAGTTATAAACTCTGCTTTTCACTTCGATTGCGAGGAAATAAATCAAATTAGTAAACGCACGAAATAACAAGAGCTGTTTCCCGCCGCTTTATTTATTTAATCTTACGACATTGATAGGCTTGGGGTGCAGACCTATACAGCCTACTATTAAATTAATTTTGTAATAATATTTTTCTTAAATTTAATTAAATAACCTACCGTACTTGAATATAAATTTTAATATCTTTTATGTCTTAAAAAACACATAAGGCAAATAAATTGAAAGTAAATATTATAAAATAACAAATTCTATCTATGAACTTTTTATCGTGTTTGGCTGTATGGCTCATTTTCTTTGCCTTAATATAGATACATTTATGAGTAGATACGTTAATGCCCTTGTGCACAAAATTCGATTTTGTGCAGCCTATATCCTGCACAAATAAGCACTTTCAGAGCATGAGAAGTGAAAAAGTATTTTTCTAGATCATAGATGTTGGGCTCTAAGTTGCAAATTAATATGATACATTCGGCCGTCAACAAACAGGTGAAAAATTCTAAACTTAATAGGTTTTTTCATCCGCAAAAATCTCTCAATTTTTTCTTTCCACAATAATTAACAATGGAAATTGAACATTGTGTCACGAGCAAGACAGCTTCGTATTATGAAATTGCATTAAAATGGATCATGGATTGCTTCCATGCTGGTCTGGGAGCGAAGAAAAAACATATAATGTGCCAGTTGTTTCTCTTCCCGCGCAGATTGTAAGTCAATCGAGGGAAAGGAAAGGGCTTTAAACTGGGGATTCCTCCACTTATAAGCGATGGGCTAGCAACCTGTCACTATACCTAAATCTCCGTTCCATCAGAGAGCCCAATATACAGCTAAGCGTGGCCTTCGAGTCTCACGACTCTTGGCTCAAATGGACACAAGAACACTTTTGCACACTCTTTCTTCGCGACCGCAGTGAACGGCTGAGCTGTGAGACCAAGGAGACAAACGTCACACTTCGTCGCCTGCCCTGCCGTTTTCATCACCTTTGGTACACAACTTCAAGCCCTATTATGCAACGTTAAATAACAATTTTCAGTAGCAATGACATCCAATGAACAAGATTGCAAAACAGTCAGATCAATTTTGGCAAATGCATTTGGTACGATATTACTTATTTTTCAAGAACATGTGATCCTGTTAAATAAATATTTGAGTTTTTCTAGAGATGAGACCTAGCTGGATAAATTTTACGCTATATATCGAGGAGTTTCTTCACCATATATTTTATGAAGGATAAGTATCGGAATTGGAAAGGCGCCAGCCGGCTTGAATAAAATTACATTGCGAAAGATATGGTAAGCTCATCTCGATCAATAGATAAAAATCCGACATATCAAACCGGCCAAAGATTTAATAATACAAACCAGCAAAAATTCTTTAGTCTTTAAGGTTAACCAAAAGAATGTGGTTTATTCCTAGTAACAAACAATGACAGGTGGTCATATACATATATGTATAACATCATAATCATAATATAGCATTGCGTTTTTTATTGCATCGACAATAAAGAGGTCCCCATCAAGACAAGACTACAGACAGACACAAGCCAGCACTGGAATTTCCCAAACTGGGCATGGTCTGGGCCATTCCAAAATGAGGAGGAAAATGACTCATTTACACACTGGGAGTTTGGGCTATATCCATTGAACGTCAGGCCATCATAGATTTATATCGGTGTTTTGTGAATTTAAATTATCCACGTGTCTACACACACCACATCTATACATATAATAAAACAGTAAAAATATTTTGTCTGTACAAAAAAAAAAAATAGGAAGCAAAAAAAATTTTTGGAATTTCTTTGTCTGTCTGTATGTATGTACGCGTTTCACGCAAAAACTACTGGACGGATTTGAATGAAACTTTTTTTGTTGTATAGCTATTAAGCCTGGGCAACATATAGGCTATAATTTATTTTGAAAACTGGAACACCTGATGAAGAACCTTAACAGAACAGCTAAACTATAAGAAATATGGAAATGGTGCCTTAACAAAAGTCGTTCAACCTGATGAGCATTTTCTGCTGACGTAAAATTGAAGATCTGAAACATCTTATGAAAAGTTCCAAGAGAGATTTTTCATCTAAGCAAAATTCACGCGGACGAAGCCGCGGGCGACAGCTAGTCAATACATATAATACCGTAACTGGTCTGTGTCTGTACATAGGAGATATTTAAAAGAACTGGGTATGTGGGGTCTTTATAGGGCCAATAGAAGCCAAAACCATTTAATTTAGAATATTTGTCTTTCTGTCTGTATATTTGTATGCGCATCACGCAAAAACTACTGGAGACCAAATTTAATGCGGTTTTCACTGTTGTATTGCTGATAGTCTTAACTTAAAATCTTTCGCGGACGAAGTCGCGGGCGAAATCTCGTCTCTTATATTTGTTACAGGAAGTCAAATTGGGGAGTAAGTGTAATTATACAATTCAGTAACTAAACCAAAACGAGAATTTAAGGATTTTTTGGTCAAAACACTGAACTGCTCAACTAGCCAAGGTGATACCCGTGTGGAATAGGGAGCAGCAATAAAGATTTTTTTTTGTTACTACCTACAACTCGGTAACACAACTTTACTCCATTTTCGTTCCATCTAGCCAGGTGCCCAGCCCAATGCAGGACAGATCTAGTTAACAATCAGATCGGCTCCCTAGTTTAGATAATGCAGGAAATCCAGTTCAAGCAACGAATCATCGTTTACTCAAACAGAAAATCGTCCAAAACAAAGGACCAATTTCGTGCCGCTATGCATTGTGTCCGGTGAATCAGAGCGATTGATCACTTATAATGGACACCATTTTTATAACCCAATGACCCACTTGAAGAATCGGCGCTAATCATTCGTATTGTGTGTATTCGTGATATCATATTGTTTTGAGTTTTGGTAAAGACTGTTATTGCCTCTATTTTAGAAGTGGTTTATTTGGATTTAGCTACGATGGATTTTGATAAAATTTGCTATGTGGGGGACGAAAAATCGTTCTTATTCCGTCATTTGATGATGTACACATGTAATATGATGTACGTATGACATGACTAATATCCATGCAGAAATAATGTCAAGGGCTAGTGATCACTTGCCTTGTCTTGTCCTATTGCTGGGAAACAATCATTCTATTTCTGAAGTTTTCCTGTAAAGTTTGTAGGTAATGTCTTGTACTATTATGTATTCTGAATTCTGTGGTAATGTCTGTGGTTATATCATTTGCCATTGTTGGACGAAAAAACTATAATAATCTTAGGCCACAATATCATTAAAACGAATTAACATTATATGTGATAATACGCTTGAAAAAATATGAAGCTGATAATACGTTATGTTTTTGTGAAAATAACATTCCTAGTCTGACCGTCTGACCCATATGTCAGACTACTGTAGGACATTTTACGGGCAAGCATACAAGGTTAGCAAAATGACTGGAAATAAACGAATAGGCTAACATCACGCCATTAAGTTCTAGCTAGAATAAACAATAGCGACACAAGTCTACATAAATGTAGTAGTTACATAGCAAATACTACCACAAATTGTACGCTATCTGATACAGAATACTGTACTACAACAAATAAATATTATAAAGTATTGTATAGCTACGATTTCATTAGGTAAACTATACTAAAGTACAAAGATGTAATACTAAGTACCTCCTATAACTTAGTTCTGAATCTAAAACATAAGACAACATCAGTTTATAAGGAAAACTAATAAATTTAACGTGGCAAAAAATTGCATCGTGTAGGTAGTATCATCGATAAAATATTAACAAGAATATTTTGTCGATGGTAGTATGCAAACGTGGTTGCATCCTAATGGCGTCATAAAAAATGAGATAGACTTCATCTTATCGACAAAGAGGCACATATTCAATGATGTCTCTGTGATCAATGCCGTAAAAACAGGAAGCGATCACCGAATGGTAAGAGGCACATTGAATCTGAGAACGAAACTTGAAAGGTGTCGACTGATGAAGTCTACGCTCCGACCAGCGCCCATCCAGCTCCAAAACCCCGAGAGCTTTCAGCTCGAGTTGCAGAATCGCTTTGAATGCCTGGGAGACTGCGAAAATCTGGACGATTATAATGACAGGTTCGTGCAAATTGTTCAAACAGCTGGGTCTAAAGCCTTCAAAACCCGCTGCTCAAAAGGAACCAAAAAGATCTCGGACCTCACCAACAAACTCATGGAAGAAAGACGAAACTTGGTTCTGCAGTCCTCTGATGATGCTGCTCAGTATCGACGTCTAAACAGACAGATCTCCAAGTCCCTAACTCACGATTTGCGCCAATTCAATACCGACCGTATTGAAGAGGCGATTAAGCGTAATAAGGGCTCAAAAGTTTTTGCAAGGGATCTGTCTGTTGGTCAAAGTCAACTGACCAAGCTGAAGACTGAGGAAGGCAGAATCATTTCGTCGAAGCCGGAGCTGTTGGAAGAGGTTGAGAAGTTCTACGGGCAATTATACGCGAGCGTACGCGCACCTGTCATAAATCTGGCCAAAGATCCAAGAGCCAGATTGACCCGACACTACACCGAAGATATCCCAGACGTCAGCCTATACGAGATTAGAATGGCTCTCAAACAGTTAAAAAACAATAAGGCACCGGGTGACGATGGAATCACGGCTGAGCTTCTGAAAGCAGGTGGAACGCCGGTATTAAAAGCTCTTCAGAAGCTATTTGATTCCGTCATACTCGAGGGACGAACGCCTACGGCATGGCACAGAAGTGTGGTGGTACTTTTCTTCAAAAAAGGGGACAAAACCTTATTGAAGAATTATAGGCCTATCTCACTTCTGAGCCATGTCTACAAACTGTTTTCGAGAGTCATTACGAATCGTCTCGCTCGCAGGTTTGACGACTTCCAGCCTCCCGAACAAGCCGGTTTCCGAAAAGGTTTTAGTACCGTGGACCACTTACATACGCTGCGGCAGATTATACAGAAGACTGAGGAGTATAATCAGCCATTATGCTTGGCGTTTGTGGACTACGAGAAAGCCTTCGATTCGATCGAGACCTGGGCTGTGCTACAGTCTCTCCAACGGTGCCAAATTGACTATCGATATATCGAAGCGCTGAAGTGTTTGTACGAAAACGCCACCATGTCGGTCCGCCTCCAGGATCAAGGCTCGAAACCTATCCAGTTGAAGCGAGGGGTGAGACAGGGAGACGTTATATCTCCAAAACTGTTCACCGCTGCCCTGGAAGATGTTTTCAAGCTTCTGGACTGGAGCGGACTCGGCATCAATATCAACGGCGAGTACCTCACTCACCTTCGATTCGCTGACGATATCGTAGTCATGGCTGAGACCTTGGAAGACCTAGGCACAATGCTCGATGGCCTCTGTAGAGCCTCTCAACAAGTGGGTCTAAAAATGAACATGGACAAGACGAAAATCATGTCTAATATCCGTGTCGCACCCACTCCTCTAAAGGTTGGAGACTCTACACTCGAAGTTGTTGACAATTATGTATACCTGGGACAAACAGTTCAGTTAGGTAAGTCCAACTTCGAGAAAGAGGTCAACCGTCGAATCCAACTCGGCTGGGCAGCGTTCGGGAAGCTTCGCGATATCTTCTCGTCCAAAATACTGCAGTGTCTCAAGACTAAGGTCTTTGACCAGTGTGTGTTGCCAGTAATGACATACGGAACAGAGACGTGGTCGCTTACTATGGGCCTCATAAGAAGGCTCAAGGTCACCCAAAGGGCGATGGAGCGCGCTATGCTCGGAGTTTCCCTGCGTGATCGAATCAGAAATGAGGAGATCCGTAGGAGAACTAAAGTAACCGACATAGCCCGCAGAATTGCCAAACTTAAGTGGCAGTGGGCGGGGCACATAGCTCGCAGAACAGATAGCCGTTGGGGCAGAAAAGTTCTCGAGTGGCGACCACGAACCGGAAAACGTAGTGTTGGCAGGCCTCCCACTCGGTGGACCGACGACCTGGTGAAGGTCGCGGGTTGCGCATGGATGCGGGCAGCGCAGGACCGGTCGTTGTGGAAATCCTTGGGGAGGCCTTTGTCCAGCAGTGGACGTCTTTCGGCTGAGAGAGAGAGAGTATGCAAACCACGAGGAAAATTTAAAATATTAATAATAAATAAATATATACGAAAAATCACACAGATTGAGAAGTTTGTTATTTATTTGTTTATGACAATACAGATAACATTCAAGATCCAGGTCAATCTGGAAAAGATCATTTTGCATTTTGACCCGACCGGGGATCGAACCCTATTGTGGTCAAATAACCTCCGGTGTGGCAGTCCGGCGTGATGACTGTTTGGCCATGGAGGTCGTATTATAATATAATCCTTTGGATTAATTAAACTATCGAATTCGACAGAGAAACGACTGATTTCTTTATTTCTATACCATTTGTTATATTTTAATTTATAAAAAATCACTTTCTTAGTTTTAATATGCATAAAAGCAGAAAGGTTTTTGTCGCAAAATTGGTGTGCACGCGTCGACCACTTTTGTAAACAAACAAAAAAGACGCGTTTTGTTCTCTTTTGAAAATAGAGCATCCTCCGTATATGGCAAAGTAGCGTTTCGCGCGCTCAAACATCTTTGGGCATACGTATTTTGCAGAGAGCGTGGCATAAAAAAGATCTATATCCACTTAAATAAAACAAGAAATAACAGATAAACGAAACATCGCACACCGGTGACACCTCGTACGGAAGGCTGAACAATTTTACATAAGTACTTACTTGACATTTGCGAGACAACCTTGGCTAAACTTCGTTTCCGAGATTACCCAAACAATAGAAAATGATACAAACAACTGAAATACTGTAAAAAGTTACAAACACGATTTGCGAACTAGCCTTTGACAATAACTCATTATAACTACGAATAAAACTGCAACTGGTCTAAAAAAAATATATGATCTACCAACATACTTAATCTTTGTCTACATATAGGCCAATAAAAGCTAAATTATTATATTTAGACATAATGTATTGTCTCAAAGTTTGCACGCGCCCATCTCGCAAAAACTACTGGTATGAAATTGATTGACGCAAATGCGGTTTTCACAGTTGCAAAACTGGCGCCTACGCCACCTTAGAATCGGCGTCCTGAGATAAATTCCACGCGTATGAAGTAGCGGCCCATCCTCCTCACGCAAAAAGGGCCCAAACTGGAGGCCTAATTGTGGAAAAATGTCCTCGAACATCAATAAAGTAGCGGGCAAAAGCTAAATCGAAACAAAAACGTAGCTGATTACATTTTTATGACAATACGCAGACATAGCATGACTCATATAGAGGTATCAGTGGTGCCTTACAATTACAAGCCAGACCAATAGGTACTTAGTTCATTCTGGATCTGTATTAGATTACCTAGATATTTCGATCTAGAAATCTACGCGCGTGACATCAGAAGAATTAATAGATGCCCACTGCGTCGCATATCCAATGGAAACGGGATATCTAAACGGTTATAGAATTCCTAGACTTATTTTCACGCGATTATTTAAATTTTTTAGGGTTCCGAAGTAAACAAGGGACCCTTATAGTTTCGTCATGCCTGTCCGTCTGTCCGCGGCTTAGCTCAGAGACTACTAGTATAGTACTAGAAAACTGTAATTTGGTATAGATATACATATTTATTACGCGGAGTTAACTGTTGAATAAAATTACAAAAAAAAATTCTTACACGTTAACGAGTAATAGACAATAAACCTGGAAAATCGATTTTCGAAAAATTTTCATTGAATATGATGGTATAATAAGGTTATGGTCATTTAGTTATATGAAACTGGGAGTAAATATAAGTTCATTTGTCTGCATTAATACAGGTTAGGCATCTTCGGAACCCTACGTTGCGCGTGGCCCGACATGCACTTGACCAATTATTCAATAATAAACTTAAATGCCTACTGAGATACAGATTTTCCTTTAGGATTCAGATAGTTGTAGTAACTTTAAGTACCTACTATGCAAAGTAACGCATTGTTCTAAAATGCATCAAGTTTTATCATGAAGATGCAATCCCTGCGGTCTCGGCCGTGAGTAATGGTTGCACAATGGGTTTGAATGCAACCTCTTATCTCGGTAACCGCTCAATGCTACACATCACACGCAGGAACTCAATGCCCAGCTGATGTCGACAAATCTTAGAAACGACTTGTAAGAGACAGATAGCTACGCAATACAATCGTCCTTTCATTTTTGATAAACCATATGTGTAATAAGGCCCCGTGTGTACCCATTCCGCCATAATGTATGTCGTCAGACCGTCACACCATCTGGTTTGGCACAACGTAGGCATATACTTTATACATAAATGTAATTACAATTCGTTCTCTGGTTAGATAAATTTATGTACCTACCAGGTTCTTTCTACGGGTAGAACCAACAGTAGAACCTCTTGGAACAGAGGCAGTCAGCAGCACATCAAGACACCCAAATTAATTACACATGGCAATTGCATGTCAAGTTTACTCTGAATGGATCTCTGTATTTAAAAGGGCAATGCCGGAAATTGGCGTCATTTGAAAAATGAGCGTCCACTTACCAAACCTTGTTTTTATGGAAGATATTGATGTGCTGAACAAAACAAAGTATGACAACTATACCTCTACACGCAGTACAAACTGAGATATAAGGGTCTGAAATATCAAAATTCTAGTACTGTGAACTGTGACTGAGCATGAGGGGGCTTTGTTTTCGTCTCTTCTTTCTTATTATTTTCCGTTACCAAAGGGACCTGGAGACCCAAGGAAATCTCAGAGGACCCAAGGGATCCCGGAGGACTTGAATTTTCAGGACCTTTTGACTAGGGACCCTAGGAATAGGAATTCCAACTGGAACTAGGGATGATTGTTTAACTATTGCGAGCTTTGCTTGAGGTATGAGAAAAATGTGATGTGAGACGAGCTTAAGGCCAGTTTTGTTAGCTATAAATGCAAACATGAATTCCGTTTATTTCATAAATAATGCCTAACAAAATCTTGTTTCGCGCTAAAAAAAACCTTTATATTTTTTTATAAATATTCTTTATTTTTTTTTCCCTTTCTTTCTTTTTCTTTTTTTTTCTTTCGTGAGCCTAGTTGTAGTTTAAAATACTGGTAGCAATCCGAACGCAGTAACGCACGTACACAATACACAGGTGAGCAGTGAGTGAGCAGTAGCTTAAAATCTAAGTTACTGTTGAAGCAATAGTGTTGACTATCTATAGTATTGTGACCTTGTAAAATAGTCACACTATCGATATCAGCCTATCGATTGCAGTCGGTTTTCGATACTATTGATGTTTTCTAATCGATAGTATCGATACTATTGACACTTATATTTCAATAAACAATCGATACTATAGCACTATCGATAGCTTGCTAAAATTCAATAGTATTGTAATTCTACTACTACTAAACAGACAGATCTCCAAGTCCCTAACTCGCGATTTGCACCAATTCAATACTGACCGTATTGAAGAGGCGATTATTAAGCGCAATAAGGGCTCAAAAGTGTTTGCAAGGGATCTGTCTGTTGGTCAAAGTCAACTGACCAAGCTGAAGACTGAGGATGGCAGAATCATTTCGTCGAAGCCGGAGCTGTTGGAAGAGGTTGAGAAGTTCTACGGACAATTATACACCAGCGTTCGCGCACCTGTCAGTAATCTGGCCAAAGATCCAAGAGCCAGATTGACCCGACACTACACCGAAGATATTCCGGACGTCAGCCTATATGAGATTAGAATGGCTCTCAAACAGTTAAAAAACAATAAGGCACCGGGTGATGATGGAATCACGGCTGAGCTTCTGAAAACAGGTGGAACTATAGCGGTATTAAAAGCTCTTCAAAAGCTATTTGATTCCGTCATACTCGAGGGACAAACGCCTACGCATGGCACAGAAGTGTGGTGGTACTTTTCTTCAAAAAAGGCGACAAAACCTTATTGAAGGATTATAGGATTTATAGGCCTATCTCACTTCTGAGCCATGTCTATAAACTGTTTTCGAGAGTCATTACGAATCGTCTCGCTCGCAGGTTTGACGACTTTCAGCCTCCCGAATAAGCCGGTTTCCGAAAAGGCTTTAGTACCGTAGACCACTTACATACGCTGCGGCAGATTATACAGAAGACTGAGGAGTATGATCAGCCATTATGCTTGGCGTTTGTGGACTACGAGAAAGCCTTCGATTCGATCGAGACCTGGGCTGTGCTACAGTCTCTCCAACGGTGCCAAATTGACTATCGATATATCGAAGCGCTGAAGTGTTTGTACGAAAACGCCACCATGTCGGTCCGTCTCCAGGATCAAGGCTCGAAACCTATCCAGTTGCAGCGAGGGGTGAGACAGGGAGACGTGATATCTCCGAAACTGTTCACCGCCGCCCTGGAAGATGTTTTCAAGCTTCTGGACTGGAGCGGACTCGGTATCAATATCAACGGCGAGTACATCACTCACCTTCGATTCGCTGACGATATCGTAGTCATGGCTGAGACTTTTGAAGACCTAGGCACAATGCTCGATGGCCTCTGTGGAGCCTCTCAACAAGTGGGTCTAAAAATGAACATGGACAAGACGAACATTATGTTTAATATCCATGTCGCACCCACTCCTCTGAAGGTTGGAGACTCTACACTCGAAGTTGTTGACAATTATGTATACCTGGGACAAACAGTTCAGTTAGGTAAAGAGGTCAACCGTCGAATCCAACTCGGCTGGGCAGCGTTCGGGAAGCTTCGCGATATCTTCTCGTCCAAAATACCGCAGTGTCTCAAGACTAAAGTCTTTGACCAGTGTGTGTTGCCAGTAATGACATACGGCACAGAGACGTGGTCGCTTACTATGGGCCTCATAAGAAGGCTCAAGGTCACCCAAAGGGCGATGGAGTGCGCTATGTATGCTCGGAGTTACCCTGCGTGATCGAATCAGAAATGAGGAGATCCGTAGGAGAACTAAAGTAACCGACATAGCCCGCAGAATCGCGAAACTTAAGTGGCAGTGGGCAGGGCACATATAGCTCGTAGAACAGATAGCCGTTGGGGCAGAAAAGTTGTCGAGTGGCGACCACGAACCGGAAAACGTAGTGTATGCAGGCCTCCCACTCGGTGGACCGACGACCTGGTGAAGGTCGCGGGATGCGCATGGATGCGGGCAGCGCAGGTTGTGGAAATCCTTGGGGGAGGCCTTTGTCCAGCAGTGGACGTCTTTCGGCTGAGAGAGAGAGTGTAATTCAATTGTATCGATACTATCGATAGTATTGATTAGAAAACATCAACAATACAACAACAATTCTTTATTCACACACAAGAAATTACATTTTAAGATACATAAAGTAACTTACAACTAAAAAAAAAACAATAACATACATCAATAACATCAATAGTATCGAAAAGCAATTCTATCGATAGTATCGATAGTTTTGGTTATTATCAATAGTATTGCAAAGTATTGGCTATCGATACCATCGATAGGCTTATTGATAGTATGACTATTTTTCAAGGTCAACTATCGATAGTCCTGCAACGCTAGCTTAGATTCACGAACAATCTGCAACGAACCCCCGCCGCCCCTCATGAGACAGAGATAGCTCTCTATTCCTCTCTCTAGTCCTTGCAAGACGCGTGCGGGGCAGGCAGGGTGCTCGCAGGGGCATGTAGGTCCCATGTCCCATCATTGTTATGAGTTCGATATCTGAGGGTCGATTATTAGGTCCGCTAAGATTTTGGTAACGGAAAATAATAAAAAAGAAAAGACGGAAACAAAGCTGCCCTCATGCTCAGTCACAGTTCACAGTACTAGAATTCTGATATTTCAGACCCTTATATCTCAGTTTGTACTGCGTGTAGAGGTATAGTTGTCATACTTTCTTTTGTTCAGCACATCAATATCTTCCATAGAAACAAGGTTTGGTAAGTGGACGCTCAAAAACATAATGACGCCACTCGCCCATACTAAATCGGCATTGCCCTTTACTTACGGCGATGAAAGATGATTCACATGTTGCCAACTGGCGCTACAGGACTCGACTTCAACCAAAGACAGACAAACAGTTTACAAACCCACCAGGGGTAACGGATCGATGGACATATCAAGGTCCATCATCAACATGCTTCATCATTGAAATGGGTATCACCATTTCATTGATGAAGCATGTTATTTATCCTATCGATGTCTATTTAGTATAATTTTATTAAAATTGCATTTTCCCTAGACTTTCCGTTGACCTTATCTAACTCGTGACACATCGTGTGTATTGACATTATTGTGGTCATCAAATGACCGATTTTCTTAGCGGTTAGCTGATGTTGATATGGCTTTTTAAATGTGTGTTGTGTAACAAAATACGACGTAACTCAGTTGCATTTAAGTTCTGCTAGAGATATACAAATGTCCGAATGGGCTGTTTGAAATAATGTATTAGCTACATTCATTTAGTTATGATCCATATTCAGCCGTCTTTTTGATAAATGTACCTACTTTACACTTTAAAAATGATTATACCTAACATGTACGTCCTACGTACGTTATAGGAATAAAGCTTTTCTTGTACACCGTTTGATGACATAACAAAATTTTTGCATTATAGGTACCTCGAATAGAAATATGTAATAAAAGCAATAGAACAATGGCTATTAAAATGGCAAAACAATGGTGTAGCGGAACACAGTTTAATAAATGACTGAATAGTTCGCAAAACATTTGGCAGCACGACCAAGTTTCGCTTACTATTGAGAAAGTGGTAAAAAAAAGTGAAAGTGTGCGAGGGAGATGAACGGGCGATCAGACGAAAAGGACAATTCACAATAGTTCACAAACCGATAACGGTTATTTTAATTGCCAATACATTAAGATTCTGTTTCCAATATTTGAGCGTAATATTGATTATTCAAGACCTGGACAGGACGTTTTGGAGATTAAAACAGGCCGCTCAAGATAGAGGGAGATACCGTTTGCTGATCTCCGAACTTCATTTTGAAGATGGCACCCCCTGATGAATGATAGTTAAACAAAGTAAAAAAGCCTGGTCCATAAATTTAAAAGGGAGACCTGGCCCTTGATTCTACAAATTACAAACGTAGATGTCGTGCCTCAGTTGTGTCTCAAAGGCCAAAGAAATCGTAATAAAACATAGAAGTCTTACAGAGATCTCGTCACTTTATTTCAATTTCCTTGGATCTTGAGACACAATTGAAACACGACATTTACGTTTGTAATTAGTGGAATCGGCCCCCTAGTGACCTGTAATACAGGTTCTCTGATACCTAGTATAGGCACCAGTTCTCCACTTTTTAGTTATTAATTAACATGTCATGTTATTCGGTCAGTTTTATCTGCCTCTGACTGTACCTACAAAATCACAGGCCCAGTTGATAGCCATCATAGTTTATGTAAATCAAAATGAATCACTGAATTTGTTTAACAATCAGGTCAGTCAAGTGATCTCTACTTGTCTACTGCCTCCTACCCACTAAATATATAGGTACTGCTAATAAAATAATACCTTCTTAATAGTCATAATTACCACTAAATCTGTGAAGGGCAAAATTTATTACTGTTCTAAACATATAATGTAATGATAAGGCGCATTATGAAAAAGAAATAATAGCGTTATCATATCACTGAACATTAAGAACATACTTGATGACAACATATGTTTTACAACAGTTTCAATTGTTTTTTAACTCCTACTTCCTGATACGAAAAAGCAGACACTTTTAAAGAAACCTTTTATAGATTTGGGTGTTACTTATAGAAATACTGGCAATGGATGAACTGAACATGGAACACTAAAAACTATTTTAATGTTCAACAATCAACAAGTTCATTACCTCTAATGTCTAATCATAGAGGACTAATCAGGTCAACAGTACTTTGCTTGGTTTGGCATCAGTTTAGATCAAATTTCTAGTAGTCCTAGACCAGTCTAATAGACTTGACAAATTCAAATAATTTATTTGCATTAAATAGGGTAGTTGTGCAGAGCAACTACGCTCTGCTGCCAGAAAATGTGCGCAGAGAATCCGGACAAACGAAGCGCCGTGAACCTCTTCACCGAAAAAGACCAGATTTTAAGTGGAGACCTATAGGTCCCCAAAAAGCCCGATGATACCCGACGGTAAAGATTATATACGGCACTGCGTCTGTCCGACTAGAGCCTAAAACCTAACCTATACGCAGTCTGCTACCACTATAGCTTATAAAGGGAGCTATAGAACCCTATGTACTAATAACTAAGTAACTAAAATTCAAACCACTTACCAAACTGAATCTTCTTAATCTTCGGATCCAACTTCGAGTGTCTTCGGAAGAGGAGGGGGTTGTTCCCTAAATCACCCAACCTACCCCGAGATCTCTTCCCCAGAATAAATACGTAGGTTTCTTCCAGCAGTTCCACTCGGCGACGGGATTCGGCGTCTCCAGGCAGCCACGTTTCGCATCTCACAAGAAACAGTCACAATAACAGGGTTTTTCACAAACACGAACGTTCAATAGTTATTTAACAAAAGGAAGCTCACAATTATAACTCAAATCAGTTATTACAAACAAAATTAACGCCACGCCGCGCGGCTTCAAAATGCAACAACCCAAGATGGTGGCTATATCACCGCGATATTTCCTGCGACACGGCCTCGTGCACGCGCGTTCCAAACAATACTGAATTCAAAATGGTCGCTCGCGACTGCCGACGCCGGCCGAGCGGGCGACGACGCTACTAATATGAAACTACCGCACGCGCTAGAATATTACGGCGGCGAACGGACAAAACAACATAGATTTTATTACAAACATCCCCCGTCCCGGTCTGAGAAGCAGACCGCTAGCTTACTCTACGGGAAGGCGGGCGAGAGAGGTCACAGCTCTCCTCAAAATCGAACCGTCGACCAACACCTCAGCCACACGCGGAGTGCCATCTCCGCCAAGAATCAAACGTAATATGCGAGCTCGTCGCCAAAGCAATGAGGGCAAATTTGCCTCTTTTAACAATACTAAATCACCCTCCCTGGGAGGCTCAGTCCTGTCTGTCCACTTCACTCTTTGCTGCAGCAAATGCAAATATTCAAGCGACCAGCGACGCCAAAAGTCCTGGCTCATTTGCTGCAACATTTGAAAACGCGACAACCGATATACGCGTTCATCCTTCCACGGGTATTCGGGCAGGGCATTCAACGGCCCTCCCACCAAAAAATGACCAGGGGTGAGAGCTTCCAAGTCATTTGGATCTGGAGATAGCGGACAGAGAGGACGAGAGTTGAGGACCGCCTCCACTTTACAAAACACTGTGGCCAGCTCTTCAAAAGTTAGAGCCGTTTCTCCGATAATGCGGCGGAGGTGGGTCTTTGCGGATTTCACAGCCGCTTCAAAAATCCCTCCCCACTGGGGGCAACTTGGGGGACTAAACTTCCAGGTTATTCCCCTTTGGGCAGCAATTTGACTTAAACTAGTACAATTTTTATCAATAAACACAGAAACATCCTTAAGATAATTTACAGTTCCTTTATAGTTTGTGCCATTATCCGACCTAATAAGGGAAGGTAGACCTCGACGCGAAACAAAGCGATCCAACGCGGCGACGAAGGCCCCCGTAGTCAGAGCCGATACCACCTCCAAATGGACAGCCTTGGTGGCCAAACAAACAAATACACACAAATAGCCCTTCACAATACGGGCATTACGAAAGGGAGAAGCTTTGATCGAAAAGGGACCGGCAAAATCGGTTCCAACGCCGTCAAACGGTCTCGAAGGTCGGATTCGATCAGCGGGCAAATCACCCATCTGTGGTTGCATCGTGGATGCCTTCAACCTATAACATGCAATACATCGAAACAGGACACTACGGATTGCTCTTCGGGCAGACAAAATCCAAAATTCGCGTTGCAAAATAGCCAACAAAGCATTGCACCCAGCATGGGCGTTACGAATGTGTCGATCAGACACCAAAAGCTGCACCAAGGGTCCGCCCTTGGGCAACAACAGAGGATGGCGAGTCTCATATGGAAGATCCGCCTTCCGGAGCCTGCCTCCAACCCGAAGAAGCCCATCCGAGTCGATGTACGGGTTCAAACGAGCGACCGCGCCCTTCAACTTAGCGCGTCCGTCGCGCAAAATACGAAGCTCTGACTCAAACCGTCCGGTCTGCACGATACGGACCCAATGCAACAATGCGCTCCGGCGCTCTTCTGCACCTGCAATCGGCTCCAACCGCTTTGCCTGTGGGTTTCTACAATTATGTATGAAACGCTTAATCCAACTGGTGACACCCAGAAGCTTATCCAAGCTGCTATACCGAGCAAGTAGCCAATCCGGCTCCGACGTCGTCTCAGCGACTACAGCATGTACACGGAGCCCAGTCAAACTCAAAGAAGTAACATCTGTCTGACAGACAGGCCAAGATGTTTCTGATCCCATCAGCCACTCTGGACCCCACCAGAGCGGGTGTGACACCAATTCTGGTGCCGTACAACCTCGGGAAGCACAGTCCGCTGGGTTAAGCTCTCCCGGCACATGTCTCCATGTTATATCAATTCCAATATTTTGAATTTGGGAAACCCTGTTTCCAACAAAAACCTCCAAGGTATGTGGGGCCGCGCGCAACCATGCAAGCGCGACCTGGCTATCCGACCAGGCGAAGATGTCCCGTATCTCGACCGTGGCCGCCAGCTCACATGCAACGTGATGCAACAATTTAGAGAGAAGGTGAGCTCCACTCAACTCAAGCTTGGGAATAGTCAGCCTAGTCCTGATGGGGGCGACCTTGCTCTTCCCTAACAAAAGCGAGACATTGACCCGGCCATCGGCGTCAACTGTCCGCATATAGACTGACGCGGCGTAGCCTCGCTCCGACGCGTCACAAAAGCCATGCAGGCTGGCTCGATATTTCCCGGGTGGCAATATTCGACGAGGCAAGGCAATCCGATTGACTTCCTTAATCGATGAAAACAACTCGAGCCAATCATCCAATGGAGAACCAAACAGCGGCTCGTCCCACGAGACGCCCAAAGTCCAAAGTCTCTGAAGAAGACACTTTGCAGAGAATATCACTGGACTGATCCAACCGCTTGGATCAAACATACGGGCTATTACGGACAACACCGTTCTCTTAGTCCAGACCTTTGGTATTTCCAAGTCCACTTGGAATGTGAAAATATCGGTTAGCGGCTGGTACTGCATGCCCAGCACCGCTATCCTGTTGGGATCATCCACATCCTCAAACAGGTGAGGGTTCTGTTGGTGATCCTCCGGGATCCCTTCTAGAACTTTAGGCTCATTAGACAACCACTTACGTAGCTCGTAGCCACCTGTCTTCAATATTTCAATCAATTCATCCCGCAGTAGGAGGGCCTCCTCAATACTTTGGGCTCCGGTGCACACGTCATCAACATACAAGTCACGTGACAGCACGGAAGCCCCACGGGGAAAGCGGATCCGTTCCCGCTCTGCCAATTCAAGCAATGATCTGATGGCGATATAGGGACTAGATTTCAAACCATACGTGTTTGTGTTGAGTTCATACACCGTCACAGGATCCTCAGGGCGCTCACGCCAGAGTATCAACTGGAATCGCCTGTCCTCAGGATGTATGACTGTCTGGCGGAACATCATCCGGATGTCCGCACCAAAAACCACTTGATGTCTTCTAAAGTTCAAGATGATGTCAATTATGTCCCTATGCAATTTGGGACCTGAATGCAAACATAGATTCAACGAAACTCCGTTCGAAGTGGGTGCGGACCCATCAAAGACAGTCCGCAACTTGCCCGTTGAGGCCTTCACCACCGCGTGGTGGGGCAAAAAATAATGCTCAGTTGAGCTCCAATCAACTCGAGCCGGAGACATGTGACCCAAATCCTCGTACTCGCGCATAAATTCAATATATTTATCGCGAAGTACGTGGTCACGCTGCATGCGTCGCTCCATGGACAGCAGTCGTTTCTCCGCAAGCGCCCTACTTTGCCCTAGGCTAGGACGAGAGGCAACAAAGGGTAACCTAGTTACAAACCGACCGGAGGGCAACCTCTCCGTGGTCGATCGAAAAAGGGCTTCGCACTCAGCGTGTTCCGGATCCACCCTGGAACTCATAGGTGGCTCCTCCACCTCCCAAAACCTTTGCATGGTCTTGGCCAAGGACGCTGATGCGACGACCGGTGGCTCCTCCACGGTGCTATTATCAAACACAGGGCCCATCAGGGCGAAACCAAAGATAGTAGACACTGCCATCAGTGAAGACGAACCCAGAGCTCTCTGGGTACCCAACAAAATCCAACCCAATACGTCCGAGCCCAGGAGCAAGTCCACTGGGCCGGGATGAAAGACAAAAGGGTCGGCCAAATCCAGACCCGAAACCAAAGACAACACACCCGGCGGTATGTCTGTCGAGGGGTGCCAACCCGCAATGGTATCCATTACCATAGCCGAAGTCGTGATCCTCATTGTGGAGGACTTCAGCGAAGAAAAGGTGACAAGTGTCTGGCCCGTCAGACACTTCACTTGTATGCCACCAACTCCAAGAAGTGGCACAGGCGAGTCTTCCACGACTAAACCTAACTGGTGTGCCACTCGAGTGGTAACCAAACTGCTTTGAGCCCCTGAGTCCAACAGAGCTCTCAAATTAATGGCTTCCCCCACGACCCCATACGCGGACCACCGCGGTAGGGAGCAGAACCGTCCGCGGCTCTGTCCCAGCAAGGGAGCAAGCTAGTTACGGGCTCCCCACTCTCTCCAAACCAGGGGGGCGCCACTGACCCGGATAATATGTCGGGCGAGTGCACATCCCAATCTGAGGGGGGGCATAACCCGCGGCCCGGCCATACCTATGGTACGGCGGGTGGTACTCCAGCCGTGGGTACTCGTGCAGCGGTGGAGAAAACCGCTGCGGCTGCATGTGTTGGGCATTGGTAACCCGCGTGGAGGGGGGTGTCCCCACTCTCACGTCCGATCTAGGGCCCCCGCCCATGGGGGCCCTATCCGGGGTGTGCAGAGCAACTACGCTCTGCTGCCAGAAAATGTGCGCAGAGCGAATCCGGACAAACGAAGCGGCGGGAAGAATTCTGTACCGGAACTTCACCGGGAAAAAACCACCGGTAAAAACAAGTACCGGGAAAAAATCTCCACGAGGCACCACGTTTGCCCGACTAAAACCTAACTAACTTAACGCAGTCTGCTACCACCGTAGCTTATGAAGGGAGCTACAGGGCCCTATATGATAACCTAACCTATAAATTAATTACACTTAAAAAACACTTACCAAGCTAAATCTTCTTTCTCTTCGGATCCAAACTTGAGTATCTTCGGGAAGGGGGAATTCCTAATCACCCTACCTAACCCTTGAGATCTCAATTCCCCAGGACAAATAAATAGATTTCTTCCCGTAGTTTCACTCGGGAACAGCCAGATGTGAACCGCCAGCCACGTTTCACCTCTCACAAGAAAAAGTCACCATGACGGGTACACAAACACAAAGTTCAATAGTTATTTAACAAACAGGAAATTCACAAACACAACTCAAGCTAATTAGCAATCAAAGAACGCGGAACCTCTCGCGTATTAAAAATCAAACCGATATCGCATAGGGCAATGCAATGGCGACCGTCCGCGAGCCATTCGCGCTAGCAGTGTGAAAACCCCGAACGCCCTCTGGCGGCAGCAATGCGAAACGCCTGCGTTTAGTTTTACCCAATATATTACAAACATCCCCCCGTCCCGGTCTGAGAAGCAGACCGCTAGCTTACTCTACGGGAAGGCGGGCGAGAGAGGTCACACCTCTCCTTAAAATCGAACCGTCGACCAACACCTCAGCCACACGCGGAGTGCCATCTCCGCCAAGAATCAAACGTAATATGCGAGCTCGTCGCCAAAGCAATGAGGGCAAATTTGCCTCTTTTAACAATACTAAATCACCCTCCCTGGGAGGCTCAGTCCTGTCTGTCCACTTCACTCTTTGCTGCAGCAAATGCAAATATTCAAGCGACCAGCGACGCCAAAAGTCCTGGCTCATTTGCTGCAACATTTGAAAACGCGACAACCGATATACGCGTTCATCCTTCCACGGGTATTCGGGCAGGGCATTCAAAGGCCCTCCCACCAAAAAATGACCAGGGGTGAGAGCTTCCAAGTCATTTGGATCTGGAGATAGCGGACAGAGAGGACGAGAGTTGAGGACCGCCTCAACTTTACAAAACACCGTGGCCAGCTCTTCAAAAAGTTAGAGCCGTTTCTCCGATAATGCGGCGGAGGTGGGTCTTTGCGGATTTCACAGCCGCTTCAAAAATCCCTCCCCAATGGGGGCAACTTGGGGGACTAAACTTCCAGGTTATTCCCCTTTGGGCAGCAATTTGACTTAAACTAGTACAATTTTTATCAATAAACACAGAAATATCCTTAAGATAATTTACAGTTCCCTTATAGTTTGTGCCATTATCAGACCTAATAAGGGAAGGTAGACCTCGACGCGAAACAAAGCGATCCAACGCGGCGACGAAGGCCTCCGTAGTCAGAGCCGATACCACCTCCAAATGGACAGCCTTGGTGGCCAAACAAACAAATACACACAAATAGCCCTTCACAATACGGGCATTACGAAAGGGAGAAGCCTTGATCGAAAAGGGACCGGCAAAATCGGTTCCAACGCCGTCAAACGGCCTCGAAGGTCGAATTCGATCAACGGGCAAATCACCCATCTGTGGTTGCATCGTGGATGCCTTCAACCTATAACATGCAATACATCGAAACAGAACACTACGGATTGCTCTTCGGGCAGACAATATCCAAAACTCGCGTTGCAAAATAGCCAACAAAGCATTGCACCCAGCATGGGCGTTACGAATGTGTCGATCAGACACCAAAAGCTGCACCAAGGGTCCGCCCTTGGGCAACAACAGAGGATGGCGAGTCTCATATGGAAGATCCGCCTTCCGGAGCCTGCCTCCAACCCGAAGAAGCCCATCCGAGTCGATGTACGGGTTCAAACGAGCGACCGCGCCCTTCAACTTAGCGCGTCCGTCGCGCAAAATCTGAAGCTCTGACTCAAACCGTCCGGTCTGCACGACACGGACCCAATGCAACAATGCGCTCCGGCGCTCTTCTGCACCTGCAATCGGCTCCAACCGCTTTGCCTGTGGGTTTCTACAATTATGTATGAAACGCTTAATCCAACTGGTAACACCCAGAAGCTTATCCAAGCTGCTATACCGAGCAAGTAGCCAATCCGGCTCCGACGTCGTCTCAGCGACTACAGCATGTACACGGAGCCCGGTCAAACTCAAAGAAGTAACATCTGTCTGACAGACAGGCCAAGAAGTTTCTGATCCCATCATGCGCTCACGCCAGAGTATCAACTGGAATCGCCTGTCCTCAGGATGTATGACTGTCTGGCGGAACATCATCCGGATGTCCGCACCAAAAACCACTTGATGTCTTCTAAAGTTCAAGATGATGTCAATTATGTCCCTATGCAATTTGGGACCCGAATGCAAACACAGATTCAACGAAACCCCGGTCGAAGTGGGTGCGGACCCATCGAAGACGGTCCTCAATTTGCCTGTTGAGGCCTTCACCACCGCGTGGTGGGGCAAAAAATAATGCTCAGTTGAGCTCCAATCAACTCGAGCCGGAGACATGTGACCCAAATCCTCGTACTCGCGCATAAATTCAATATATTTATCGCGAAGTACGTGGTCACGCTGCATACGTCGCTCCATGGACAGCAGTCGTTTCTCCGCAAGCGCCCTACTTTGCCCTAGGCTAGGACGAGAGGCAACAAAGGGTAACCTAGTTACAAACCGACCGGAGGGCAACCTCTCCGTGGTCGATCGAAAAAGGGCTTCGCACTCAGCGTGTTCCGGATCCATCCTGGAACTCATAGGTGGCTCCTCCACCTCCCAAAACCTTTGCATGGTCTTGGCCAAGGACGCAGATGCGACAACCGGTGGCTCCTCCGCGGTGCCATTATCAAACACAGGGCCCATCAGGGCAAAACCAAAAATCGTAGACACTGCCATCAGTGAAGACGAACCCAGAGCCTTCTGTGTACCCAACAAAATCCAACCCAATACGTCCGAGCCCAGGAGCAAGTCCACTGGGCCGGGATGAAAGACAAAGGGGTCGGCCAAATCCAGACCCGAAACCAAAGACAACACACCCGGCGGTATGTCTGTCGAGGGGTGCCAACCCGCAATGGTATCCATTACCATAGCCGAAGTCGTGATCCTCATTGTGGAGGACTTCAGCGAAGAAAAGGTGACAAGTGTCTGGCCCGTCAGACACTTCACTTGTATGCCACCAACTCCAAGAAGTGGCACAGGCGAGTCTTCCACGACTAAACCTAACTGGCGTGCCACTCGAGTGGTAACCAAACTGCTTTGAGCCCCTGAGTCCAACAGAGCTCTCAAATTAATGGCTTCCCCCACGACCCCATACGCGGACCACCGCGGTAGGGAGCAGAACCGTCCGCGGCTCTGTCCCAGCAAGGGAGCAAGCTAGTTACGGGCTCCCCACTCTCTCCAAACCAGGGGCGCGCCACTGACCCGGATAATATGGCGGGCGAGTGCACATCCCCATCTGAGGGGGGCAGAACCCGCGGCCCGGCCATACATATGGTACGGCGGGTGGTACTCCAGCCGTGGGTACTCGTGCAGCGGCGGAGAAAACCGCTGCGGCTGCATGTGTTGGGCATTGGTAACCCGCGTGGAGGGGGTGTCCCCACTCTCACGTCCGATCTAGGGCCCCCGCCCATGGGGGCCCTATCCGGGGCCTGGCCAGCTACATACTGGCCATGACCTTGGGGCGCGTGGTCCCGGTCCGCCAAG
Source organism: Ephestia elutella (assembly GCA_018467065.1). Taxonomy (NCBI): domain Eukaryota; kingdom Metazoa; phylum Arthropoda; class Insecta; order Lepidoptera; family Pyralidae; genus Ephestia; species Ephestia elutella. The sequence goes on from CM031589.1 coordinate 7,700,427, forward strand.
ACCCGCGTAGGTACGCGACCCCCTCCCGAGGGGGGGTGCGACGAGCGAAGCCGCGTCCTCCGTCCGGTGGTGGAGGGCTTCGCGCAGGAGCGCCCCCGCCCATAGGGGACCCCTGCCTCAGCATCCGGGTGCCATCCCCGTTGCGGTTCATGCAAAGCATCGCGTGGTGCCGCCCACGGCATGCACTGCATGGTATGGCACTGGGACAGTCACGTGCATAGTGACCGCCCAAACAATAAAAGCAAAGTTCATGCCGCTTTGCCATGCGGCGCCTATCTTGTACTGGCAGTCTCTGCCAGTCCCTGCATTGTAGCAGGCTGTGGCCCATCCGGCCACATTGCAGGCAGTCCGCGTCCCTCGCGACTGCTGCCGTGTGCGCAACCCGCACACCAGCTCCACGCGGTGGCGGTTGCCGTCCCTGTTGGGGCCTACGTTCAAGCGCTCTGGATGGCGCTGAGTCCGTCATGGTATTCTCAGCCGCCCGTGCCTCAAACTCCAAAAACTTCACCAAGTCAGTGAATGTTGGTAGGGTGGTGCTGTCCCGCTCCGCATTCTCGCGCTCAAACCGCGAGCGGATGTCATTGGGCAATTTGCCCAATACAATGTGCACCAGCAAAAAGGACCATTGGTCCACCGGCAGCCCCAGTGTGCGGAGCGCGTTACAGGCCACTGTAACGGGCGTGAGCAACTGCAGGCGCAACTGTGCCCTGTTGGCCACCTTGGGCAGGGCCATCAACTGTGCGGCGTGCGCATCCGCTAACAAACGTAAGTTTTGGTAGCGGGAGTTCAATAACTCCCAAGCCGTATCGTACTGGTCGTCCTCCACCCGGAGGTGCTGGATGAGCGACCGCGCTTCATCCTCAAGAGTGGAGAGGAGGTAGGCCATCTTCTGGGCCTTCGACAAATCCTGTCGTGCTACGACCAGGGACTCAAACATATTTTTATATGCTACCCACTCCTCCATCCTACCCCCAAAGTGGGACAGCTGAAGGGTGGGGAGCCGACCAGTAACCGCTGGTCCTTCCTGTCTAACAGGTGTGCGAGGGCTGGTCCGCCAGCCTGTCTCGCCCTTATTGCGGTCACCGCCTCCGCGATATCATCGTGCAGACTCAGGATCTGGTCCATGTCCGCCATGTGACCTGCGTAGGCCTCCGGGGTAAGATCGGCTTCGGTAAGCGCCGCCATGGCCGCTTCCGCGCTAATCAATCGTGAGTGGAGGTGATCCGCTCTTAGCAGTATGGCGCCCTCCCTGTCCTTCCGGGACAGGAGTCCTCCGGCCGTCACAAACCATCTCAATTCGTTGGCGAGTGTCGCCCTAGCATTGGAGGCCTTCGCCATCGCGTCAAACAAAAAATAACAAAAGGTAAATAAAAAACAACAAAATCAAGCAACTACACGAAGAACCGCGGTAGGTATGAGAATGGCACAAACCCGGAACGCACGGTACAAACCGCAAACAAATACAAAAGAGGTTACAAATATTCTTATACAAACAAACTAAGAAAAATCTAATAATTTTTACAAACAATTAATTATTTTTTACAAACGAACAAATAGAGGGTAGATAAACTACGCTCTGCTACCAGAAAATGTGCAGAGCAACTACGCTCTGCTGCCAGAAAATGTGGCAGAGAGAATCCGGACAAACGAAGCGGCGGGAAGAATTCTGTACCGGAACTTCACCGGGAAAAAACCACCGGTAAAAACAAGTACCGGGAAAAAATCTCCACGAGGCACCACGTTTGCCCGACTAAAACCTAACTAACTTAACGCAGTCTGCTACCACCGTAGCTTATGAAGGGAGCTACAGGGCCCTATATGATAACCTAACCTATAAATTAATTACACTTAAAAAACACTTACCAAGCTAAATCTTCTTTCTCTTCGGATCCAAACTTGAGTATCTTCGGGAAGGGGGAATTCCTAATCACCCTACCTAACCCTTGAGATCTCAATTCCCCAGGACAAATAAATAGATTTCTTCCCGTAGTTTCACTCGGGAACAGCCAGATGTGAACCGCCAGCCACGTTTCACCTCTCACAAGAAAAAGTCACCATGACGGGTACACAAACACAAAGTTCAATAGTTATTTAACAAACAGGAAATTCACAAACACAACTCAAGCTAATTAGCAATCAAAGAACGCGGAACCTCTCGCGTATTAAAAATCAAACCGATATCGCATAGGGCAATGCAATGGCGACCGTCCGCGAGCCATTCGCGCTAGCAGTGTGAAAACCCCGAACGCCCTCTGGCGGCAGCAATGCGAAACGCCTGCGTTTAGTTTTACCCAATATATTACAAACACGGGGCCTGGCCAGTCACATACTGGCCACGACCTTGGGGCGCGTGGTCCCGGTCCGCCAAGACCCGCGCAGGTACGCGACCCCCCTCCCGAGGGGGGGTGCGACGAGCGAAGCCGCGTCCTCCGTCCGATGGTGGAGGGCTTCGCGCAGGAGCGCCCCCGCCCATAGGGGACCCCTGCCTCAACATCCGGGGGCCATCCCCGTTCCGGTTCATGCAGAGCATCACGTGGTGCAGCCCACGGCATGCACTGCATGGTATGGCACTGGGACAGTCACGTGCATAGTGACCGCCCAAACAATAAAAGCAAAGTTCATGCCGCTTTGCCATGCGGCGCCTATCTTGTACTGGCAGTCTCTGCCAGTCCCTGCATTGTAGCAGGCTGTGGCCCATCCGGCCACATTGCAGGCAGTCCGCGTCCCTCGCGACTGCTGCCGTGTGCGCAACCCGCACACCAGCTCCACGCGGTGGCGGTTGCCGTCCCTGTTGGGGCTTCCCTCGCCATGAGGGTTCCAAGGGCCTACGTTCAGGCGCTCTGGATGGCGCTGAGTCCGTCATGGTATTCTCAGCAGCCCGTGCCTCAAACTCCAAAACTTCACCAAGTCAGTGAATGTTGGTAGGGTGGTGCTATCCCGCTCCGCATTTTCGCGCTCAAACCGCGAGCGGATGTCATTGGGCAATTTGCCCAATACAATGTGCACCAGCAAAAAGGACCATTGGTCCACCGGCAGCCCCAGTGTGCGGAGCGCGTTACAGGCCACTGTAACGGGCGTGAGCAACTGCAGGCGCAACTGTGCCCTGTTGGCCACCTTGGGCAGGGCCATCAACTGTGCGGCGTGCGCATCCGCTAACAAACGTAAATTTTGGTAGCGGGAGTTCAATAACTCCCAAGCCGTATCGTACTGGTCGTCCTCCACCCGGAGGTGCTGGATGAGCGACCGCGCTTCATCCTCCAGAGTGGAGAGGAGGTAGGCCATCTTCTGGGCCTTCGACAAATCCTGTCGTGCTACGACCAGGGACTCAAACATATTTTTATATGCCACCCACTCCTCCATCCTACCCCCAAAGTGGGACAGCTGAAGGGTGGGGAGCCGACCAGTAACCGCTGGTCCTTCCTGTCTAACAGGTGTGCGAGGGGCTGGTCCGCCAGCCTGTCTCGCCCTTATTGCGGCCGCCGCCTCCACGAAGTCATCGTGCAGACTCAGGATCTGGTCCAGGTCCGCCACGTGACCTGCGTAGACCTCCGGGGTAAGGTCGGCTTCGGTAAGCGCCGCCATGGCCGCTTCCGCGTTGTTCAATCGTGAGCGGAGCTGATCCGCTCTTTCCAGTATAGCGGCCTCCCTGTCCTTCCGGGACAGGAGGCCTCCGGCCGTCACAAACCATCTCAATTCGTTGGCGAGTGTCGCCCTAGCATTGGAGGCCTTCGCCATCGCGTCAAGTCACAAACAAAAAATAACAAAAGGTAAATAAAAAACAACAAAATCAAGCAACTACACGAAGAACCGCGGTAGGTATGAGAATGGCACAAACCCGGAACGCACGGTACAAACCGCAAACAAATACAAAAAAGGTTACAAATATTCTTATACAAACAAACTAAGAAAAATCTAATAATTTTTACAAACAATTAATTATTTTTTACAAACGAACAAATAGAGGGTAGATAAACTACGCTCTGCTACCAGAAAATGTGCAGAGCAACTACGCTCTGCTGCCAGAAAATGTGCGCAGAGAATCCGGACAAACGAAGCGCCGTGAACCTCTTCACCGAAAAAGACCAGATTTTAAGTGGAGACCTATAGGTCCCCAAAAAAGCCCGATGATACCCGACGGTAAAGATTATATACGGCACTGCGTCTGTCCGACTAGAGCCTAAAACCTAACCTATACGCAGTCTGCTACCACTATAGCTTATAAAGGAGCTATAGAACCCTATGTACTAATAACTAAGTAACTAAAATTCAAACCACTTACCAAACTGAATCTTCTTAATCTTCGGATCCAACTTCGAGTGTCTTCGGAAGAGGAGGGGGTTGTTCCCTAAATCACCCAACCTACCCCGAGATCTCTTCCCCAGAATAAATACGTAGGTTTCTTCCAGCAGTTCCACTCGGCGACGGGATTCGGCGTCTCCAGGCAGCCACGTTTCGCATCTCACAAGAAACAGTCACAATAACAGGGTTTTTCACAAACACGAACGTTCAATAGTTATTTAACAAAAGGAAGCTCACAATTATAACTCAAATCAGTTATTACAAACAAAATTAACGCCACGCCGCGCGGCTTCAAAATGCAACAACCCAAGATGGTGGCTATATCACCGCGATATTTCCTGCGACACGGCCTCGTGCACGCGCGTTCCAAACAATACTGAATTCAAAATGGTCGCTCGCGACTGCCGACGCCGGCCGAGCGGGCGACGACGCTACTAATATGAAACTACCGCACGCGCTAGAATATTACGGCGGCGAACGGACAAAACAACATAGATTTTATTACAAACAGTAGTACAATGTTCACATACAATTATAGTAATAGTTGTCACACAGATAAAAAATAAGTAAATGTCACACCCTTCATGAAAGAAATTTTTAATTGCATTTAAAAGCAATTCTCGAGTACCCATTTATTTAATTGTCCTTTACAATGATTTAATGGTAGTTTATGAATTGATTTTGGAATTTTATTAAATACTAGCTTTCCCCGCGGCTTCACCCGCGTGAGTTTTCCATGGGAACAGTGCTTTTTCCCGGGATGAAAGGTACCCTATGTCCTTCTCCGTACTTCCAGCTATGTGTATGCGAAATTTCAGGAAGATTGGTTCAGTAGATAAAGCGTGAAGAGGTAACAAACAAACTCACTTTAGCGTTTATAATATTAGTTAGGATTTTTATCACCATAACATAGCAATTTTTACACCCATAGAGCTAACAAATATCTGAGAAAGTAACTAATATCTGTCGACACTTAAAATTGAGCTCAGCCATTGTAGACACCAGTATAGATAAAATTATACTGACAAACACTGTATCAAATCTTTAATGACAACAATTTTGTTGTTGTTATGAAATACAAGGGACTGCCCCCGATTATATATTACTAGCTGCGTCCTGGAGCTTCGCTCCTGTGGGAATTTCAGGACAGAAATTCATATTATCATATGTGCTATTTCCGGTATTTTATACCTATGTACCAAATTTCATCAAAATCCATCTGGTAGATTTCGCATGATTGAATGTTTATTTATTTTATTATTTAATAATAAAATAATTAAGTAACAATCATCCTCACTTTTGCATTTATAATATAAGTTTGATACCTTTAAAATATCTGAAAGGAATAATTCAATCCTTTGAGCTATGCGGTTAGCAAAGAGAATTAAAGGACAATGGTCCGATGCTGGATCTAGGCGATTGCTGCTTGAAGGAATAAAGAGCAGCTAATCTAGTATCAAAATCAGTTACCTACATGTTTAAAATTCTTAGTGAACAGACACAGGAAGCAACTTCATAATATGCAAGTGATTATTTTATATGTATTTTAAAAGATACCACCAAGTTGCAGTTCGAAACATAACTATTTATTAGAATACCCACACATACAATTATATCCAACTGTCAAACCCGATTCTTAATGATTGATACACAACATACCTTTCCATCAAAATCAATAGGCTAGTTACAAATTACAAATGAAAATTAACTTAAGTAGACATTACTCAAAAATAATCAAATCACTTATAAACTGATTAAGATTCATTAGGAATTCCGATAATCTCCGGCCACATCTCTGGTGGCGGTATGACAATGGACTCGTCCGAGCTGCTGGAGCCCGAGAGGCTCGGTGACACCGCGGCCGGCCCTGGTATTACCGGCGGAGCGCTCTGTGCGTGACCGCGGGCCAACATCTGGTCTGCGTGGCGGCGGTGTAGCTCACCGTCTTCCGTTCTCACCATATAAGAGCTCGGACCTTCCACATGTTCAATTGTGGCTCTCCGCCATTTTTCTCCTGGTCCGTACATCCGCACTAGTACTGGCTGTTCAATCACAAATGTGCGTACTAATGAGCTCTGCGCTGCTGCGTCTAATTGCTCATGCGCGTGTGGTGGTACGCAGTCTGGATGCAATGCTGATACAGCTGTTCTAAATCTCCGGCCATTGAGTAACTCGGCTGGAGTCTTCATAGTACTGCTATTAGGCATCGTACGAAGCTCATATAAAACTCGGTGTAGCTTCACATTCCAAGGTGTATCATTGGCAGAAAGTTTCTTTAATTTATTTTTAAAAGTTTGAATGGCCCGTTCAATTTGGCCATTGGTGGCTGGATGATAAGGTGGTGAATATAAATGTTTAATGCCATTAAGCCTCAAGAAGTTATTGAACTCACTGGAGTTAAAAGTTCTGCCATTATCCGAAACCAAAACATCAGGGAGGCCCTGTGTAGCAAAAATTCTTCTTAGCACCTCAATAATATGACTAGTGGCCATTGAATGAACAATTTCAGCATCAAACCATCTGCTGTAACTATCAATTAAAACCAAAAAGTTTTTCCTTGGAAGGGGCCTGCAAAGTCAATGTGTAAGCGACTCCATGGTTTCTCCGGGACAATCCAGGTCTGCGGTTCTCTTGGAGGGTTATTTCTAACTGCTTGACACCTCTCACACGCTGCTACTGTACTCTCAATCTGTTGGTCAATGCCAATCCACCACACATAGCCACGAGCATATGCTTTTGTTTGGACTATGCCCGCATGCGGGGCATGTAACAATTTTAATACCTTCGACTGAAGTGATGAAGGTACAATAACTCTATTACTCCATAATAAACATTCTTTATTGTGGGAAAGAGCTTCTCTTCTGGTCCAAAATGGTAGCAATGATGGATCTGAGTTAACACGTGGCCAGCCATGCAGCACATGAAACAAAACTCTACGTAAAAGCGGATCTTTTTTAGTCTCTGAAGCTATTTTACTGCAGTCTAAGTTCCAACCTTCAGGCTGTTCTTCCATCAACAACACTTCCCTAAGAGGTTCCTCCTGTATGTCAGATGTCGTGGGCTCAGTCCATCTACTCAATGCATCAGCATTCCCAATCAATTTTCCAGCTCTGTATTTGATGTCATATTCATAACAACCCAATCTGAGTGACCAACGTAGCATCCTCGGTGAAATTTGATCCGGGATCGGTTTAAGAGGGTTAAAAAGACCAATCAAGGGCTTGTGGTCAGTAATTATACTAAACTTGCGACCAGATAAAAACTCGTGGAACTTAGTTAATCCAAACATAATGCCCAATGCCTCCTTGTCGATTTGACCATATCTCCTCTCATGTGGCTGTAACGTCCTTGAAGCCATCATCACCGGTCTTTCTGATCCATCCTCCATAACATGGGCTAACACAGCACCCAAGCCATAACTCGATGAATCTGTTATCAACAAAAGTTCTTTTTGCAGATCATAGCCAACTAACGTCAAATCAGATGATAATAAATCCTTGGCTACCTCAAATGCTTTTTGCTCCTGCTCACCCCAGACCCATGGTCTTTTACTTTCAAGTAGGCGATGAAGTGGTTCTAGCAAATGGGCTTTGTTCACTAAAAACTTCTCGTAGAAATTATATAAACCCAGGAACGCACGTAGAGATTCTCTATCTGTTGGTGCTGCCTTTTCTTTGATTTCTTTGACCTTCATTGGTGATGGGTGTAGCCCTTCTTCATCAATCATATGTCCCAAGAACTGGATATTATCAGATGCAAACACACACTTCTTCAGGTTCAATCTAAAACCCAGATCATTTAGTTTCTTCAGTACCATATGCAGACGATGATTGTGTTCTTGCTTATTCTTCCCAGAAATCGCTACATCATCCAACAGACAAGCCACTCCCTCCATGCCAGCCAGTGCTGTTGACATCACTCTCTGAAAAATTCCTGGTGCAGCATTGATTCCGAAGGCCAGTCTATTAACTTTCATCAGTCCCAGTGGTGTATTGAGTGTCAGCAGCATTGCCGTGTCTTCATCAACTCTCATCTGCATGTACGCATTCTTCAAGTCCAATTTACTGAAGATTTTTCCTCCACTTAACTTCACAAAAGCCTCGGCAGCAGCTGGCAGGGGATATGTGTCACGATCAATAGCCAAGTTAACAGTTGACCGGTAATCTCCACAGATACGGAGTGATCCGTCATCCTTCTTCACAATCCTGAGAGGTGTGGCCCACTTAGAAAATGTAACAGGTGTTAGAATACCAGTGTCCACCATCTTCCTCAATTCATCATCCACCTGTTTCTTTAGAGGAAATGGAACTGGCCGAGCTTTCAGGAAACGAGGAGTAACATCATTTCGTGGAGTCAAAGATACTTCTGGTCCTTTATATTCGCCTAAGGTATCTTTAAATAAATCAGGGAATTCGCTCACAAAGTTTTTGGCTTCATCATCAGTCCAACATAATCCTGATATTTCTAATCCAAGCACATCAAACCAGTCTCTGCCAAGTAAGCTTGGTCCTTTTCCAGACACAATCACTAATTTGCACTGAGCTTCTTTATTGCCTAGCAACACACGAACTTGAATAGTGCCCAACACCTTTAGGGGGTCACTGGTCCACGTAATTAGTCTCAAGTTAGTCGACTTCAATGGTGGTGGTGATGTCCATAGTCTATGGTAGGTCGACTCAGAGATGATAGATCTCGATGCACCGGAGTCCACTTCCATGATGAGGTCCACTCCATTTATGTTCACCTTCACTTTGATTGGCTGCCGGTGATCTTCAGAACAGCTATGCACACCAGTCATATATCCTGTGCTAGTATCACCTGGGGATGGTTTGTCATCACCTGCAGAACTGCTAGTAACAAACATATCGCTTTCCTCCAATTGATGCACTTGCCCAGATTTCTTAGTACATGCCGGTGCAATATGTCCATACCTCCTGCAGCGATAACACCTAGCTCTCATAAATGGACACCGCTCTCCAGGTTTATGCTGGCTAGCACAATTTCGACATCCCGATTTTGACAATAAAATTTTGTCAATATCCATAGGCTCTGTGGACGGAGTTAGTTTCGAATCATCCGTGTTAGTCTGGGCATTCGGATAGAAATCCTTGAACGTCGTCTGGTAGTTGAGACACATTTGAAAGGCTGTCTCGTAGGTGAGATCTTTCGTCTTCAACAAATCGCGGCGCAGACGATCGTCGCGCACTCCCAACACAAGTCTATCACGCAACTGGCGCTTCAAATCAACGAAATTGCACTTAGCAGCTAGCGAACTAATCGCCCCAACGTATTCTTGGATACTCTCATTTGACAACTGCTTACGATTATGAAACTTCCCAGCTTGTAAAATTTCATTCACTTTTGGTTCATAAAATGTATCCAAAACCGATAAAATGTCTTTAAATAAAACACCAGTAGGTCTGTTTGGCACTAACAACGACACAATTAGCGAAAAAGTCTCTTTTCCACATTGAGAAAGAAAAATAGCGCGTGCTTTTTCGTGATCATTGCCGACGCCCGACGCCGCGAGCGCACACAGTAACCGTTCCTTATATTCACTCCACTTATCAGTTTTTGGGTTAAACTCGCCGGGAAACACGATATTCACAATATTAGCAGCCATTTTACACGCAAAACGAATAATTTAATCTCACGTCGCCATTAAAAGATACCACCAAGTTGCAGTTCGAAACATAACTATTTATTAGAATACCCACACATACAATTATATCCAACTGTCAAACCCGATTCTTAATGATTGATACACAACATATTTGAAGGGAGGAGGTCTCAGATGAAGTCCAGCTCTTACAGAAATTAAATTTGTTGGTCATGGGCAAGTGTTTTGAAATCACAAATTCATACTCAATCCTTTAACAACAAAGATATTGGGCATTGTGTCAATTGATACAATTGATAAAAACCCCGTGAGTGCAGGAATACCTAAGATTTAAACTCTTTTGATAAGTTGTAGTTTGAACCTTGAAGTGGTGATGGCAGAGTGGTAGGGCGCCCGCCTGTGACTGCAAAGGTCCCAGGTTCGAATCCTGCCCAGGCTACATGAGTATGTATACTAATCTGACTCATGTATGGTAGTTTTCATCGACCACTTGCATCTGGTGGAGGAAAACATCATGAGGCAACCTGCACTCTGGTTGATGATTATCAGCTAGTGTTTGAAATGGAGAAGGCAATGGCAAACCACCCCATTAACAATGCCAAGATAGTGGTTGTGTGAGCTCGGGACCCGAAAAAGTGAGAGTATACACGTCGGTGTATACTCTCACTTTTTCGGGTCCCACACCAGTTTCCGTGGGTGGTTTCCAGCAGGTGTTTTCTCTCAAGACCTCAATATTCACTACTGCACAACTCTGGGGGTAGACAACTACATCTTCCAGGCGGAGTGTGTAGCCATCACACACGCTGTGGTAGAACTTACAAGGAAAAAGGTAACAGACATGTCTATCCGTATCCTGACCGACAGTGAGGCTGTCCTCCTCGCCCTACGACATGCCCAAGTTGACTTAGCACTCATACTAGAATGTCACAAATCCATGGATAACTTGTGTAAGTACAACTCAGTTACCCTTCAATGGATTAAAGGTCATAGCAAGTCACTAGGCAACGATGCAGCTGATGAGCTGGCAAGAGGGGATCAAGCCGTACCCCTGTGGGACCTCTGCTGATGATCCCAGATCCCTTTCGCGCAGGTTCGCTACTGGATCTGCTTGCGTAGCAGTGAAGAACAATCCCAATTATGGAGAACCCTCGACACATGCCGGCAGGCAAGGAAAGCACTTCCTGAATGGGACATTCGCTTCTCAAAACGTCTGCTTAGGCTACCACGAAAGTATTTAAGCATTATGATTGGCATAATTACTGGTCATTGTACACTAAATAAACACCTTTACACCCTAGGTCTTTCAGACAGCCCACTATGCAGGGCATGCATGAAGGCTGAAGAAACTGCAAGCCACCTCCTTCTGGAGTGTCATGGCGTTGCAACTACAAGAGAAGAGTTCCTGGGGAACCCAGGGACCATGAGCGAAGCCTGCCATACACCATCGGCAGTTCTTCACTTCCTAAAGGAGCTGGGCTGGCTCGAATGAAGTTCCGGCCCATCCTCCTCATGCAAAAAGGGCCCAAACTGGAGGCCTAATTGCGGAAAAAAATGTCCTTGATGGAAGTAAGTAGTGGTTGTGTGTGTTTCATTCCATATAATGACCACCACCCTCAGTCATGAGGAATTAAGGAGAAGTTTGAACCTTATGAATAATAATGCTCCTGAAATATAAATTTTAGGATCAGAATTATTACTGTAATAACTTTATGCAACTTTTCATGTTGATTAGTTTATTTTCCTGGGAGAAACTACTTGTATGACAAGAGTGCAACAATGTTAACAGTTGAAGTTGGTAATGACGAATTTACATTAACACAATGTCTTATCATAATATTTAATTTACTAATGTATCGTATAAAAATATCTAGTTCCCCTAACTGAATTGAAACCAAAACATCAACAATGATGTAAGGCGATCAATCTGGCAGTGTTAAAAAATTTCCTAATCACAGAATGCTATCAAATACCCACCTATTAGTTCCTCAAAACCACCATAACAAAGGAAGGTGGCACAAAAAAATAATAGAAACACCTGTTATCTATAATGGGTCAACACAAGAGTTATAACCAGATTATTATTCCAAATCGAAAAACAATGCAATAAAGCAAATGTAGTAAAAAATATACTAAAAAAAAACTGTCTAAATACGCCACTAAGGAAATTACGATACAAATTGTTTTGACATACCTTTGGTTTGTAGAACCATTTTCTGAGAGACTCCATTGGACCAGTTTTGTATAACAGCCGCATATGAACAAATCACTGAAAGATCACACACATTATAAAACTGCAATAGCACCAAAAATCACCACCTCAACGCGAAAACAACAGGATTTTCACCAATATTTACGTCAAACAACACAAACGGCGGACATCTTTCCAAATCCACGATTCGCGTTTTATGAATGAAATGAAGGAGAATGATGAGTGAGTGAGTTATTTTCTTGGTTCAAAAATTGATTGAAATAATGAAATGTCAATTTGATTGAATGAAGAATATAATGCGTTTAGTTTTCAAATTCATAGGTGATTTTGGTAAATTTAAACCATGGAAAAAATAAGAACTTTTTAAACCAGGTATCTCTAGAGTCGACATACTAATATAAGAATACTAATAAAAGAACGTGACAGCTATATGTATACGAATCTATCTTACAGAGATTCGTTAGCTGTCACACTGTCACGTTCTTTCATGTCATTGTCATTCAAATTAAAAAAAAACAAATAGTTCCAGATAACTTCATAGATGGCGCTTAGTAAAAGGCGAGTCCATACAGGAAGCAAAAATGCACGGAATTTGCATCTCCTTGAAATAAAACCTAATAAAAATAACAACTAAAATGTATCAATAGGTATTGTGATTTGTGCAACTGTCAAAGGTGATTTTTTCTGCCCCTGGTTGACAAGAAAAAGCGCACAATATTGGTACAGCCATTATAACGACTCGGCTTTCATAAAACGCCATTTATTTAGATTTTTTTTCTTAATATATTTTTTTTCTTTTGATTAATATTCTTTATTGTCCTTATTCTGTTTTCTGAGATCACAATTGAATGTTATTTTATAGCCCAAGAAAAATAGCGTTCCAACTAAAATAACTCACGAACAGGCTGGTTTCCGAAAATAATTAAATATTAGGTAATTCTAAGACACTATATTTTCGAATCCAAAGTAATTTTGATATGGAAGACTTAAAAAAAAATGAAAATTAAAAATAGGGGCACATTGGGAGAGCATTAACAATAACAGAGGTTATTATTTTGAAACGTGCATATGTAACCAAAATAATAATGACGACAATAAAATCCACTAATAAAAATAAGAGGAAATGTTTTTTTTTTAATAAATTTAGCTAATCAGCTTTATACCATTGTAAAAGCTATGGTAAAAATTATATATGCCTTTTTGAAGTATTTAAAAGAAGCAAATATTCTTTAAGCTTATTTCTAAAAAAAATCTAACAAATAACATTACTGGAACAAAAAAAAATAATATCTCTTCTTTAAAACACAGTGCAAAAATATAACATAAGTTATTTTTGGTAGACTTTTGGTTTCATATAAAACAAGATTCGGAAATACAAAAATCCATCTAAAAATCTAACCGCATAAACACAATTTTAAAACCTGGATCAGAGTGCACGGCACTTTGAATCTTAAACATAGAACGCATACGGTTCAATTTCGATCGCTGTGTATGTAGCGCGGAAGATACACGAAGTAGCTTATGTGTGTAGGTATCATACGCACTGACTATGATCCCAGAATATATAATAGTACTAGAGTATATGATTTAAAATTTTAAAATGCTTGGCACCTTTACTCCATAGGGCAATAATATTATTAATATATATTGTTTTTTCATGGTAAAAATGAGGTGTATTACGTACAATATACACGTTTTTCCTTACAATAAAACGCTTATTAAATACTTACCTTATTCGAAGCCCATCGATTATAATAATATTTGAGAGCGGCTCTTCCGTTTCCCTTTTTATCGCTAAATAATTCCGTATTTCAACCGTTTTTCGCCCTTCCACCGCCCCGCAGGCGAAGTGGCACGTGGGCGCCCCGACTTCGCTCTAGCTTCTTTGGCTCTATGAAAAAGTCTGCCAGGCAGGACTTAATCGTTGGGCTTCGAATAAGGTAAGTATTTAATAAGCATTTTATTGTAAGGTAAAACGCGTATATTAAATCCTGTACTCTCTTATTCGAAGCCCATCGATTATAATAATATTTGAGAGACATGTTTGGTATCGCCTGGCGGTGGAAGGAAGGAAGCCAATGTGATAAGAATTTATTTCTGTGTATAGGTATATATTATGAAAATCAAAGACGAAAATTTTCAATGTAATATTTATTTTTGAAGAAAAAATTATAAAATCAGTATTAACTTAAATACACACACATGTGAAACTGATTATGCTCATATTAAATAAATTAACAAATGAATCAAAATAATTCTTGTTTACGGTGATCTAAATTGCTGTAAATAATGAACTTAAGAAAGAATCAGCTATCGGTTGTCGAATCTCTCTACAATAATATTTCCTGAAAGTGTCTCCTGAACGCCAGTTGCCTTGAGACGTGATTTGATCTATTGAAAAATTGTTTATCCAATTTTTTGATGCCACCTGCGGCCCTCACACTGCCCGGAGTAGCTTTAATGCCTGCATCTCGAAGTGTAGATTTAATCCAGCCGGCAATTATAGTTTTTGAAGCAGGGCGTGGTTCACCTCTGGCGGTGACAAAAAGCTTAGACGTATTGCATGACTCTCTTCGCTCATGCCCCATAGTGACCCAGTATACGGGGTCTATTTCTCTTACTGGCGCACTACTAAGACGCCAGCCCGATTGACGATAGTCTGATCTATCCGTTTTGGAACCAAAACCCGGCCATAAAACTAAGCTTTCCTCTGAAACTGCACAATGCTCCGAATCTATGCTCAGCAGAGTGAGGTCATGAACCCGGCGGCCAGAATATAATAACAGTAATATAGCTGTACGTTTAGAAACCTCATAAAGGGTAAGTGGCACCTCCTTATTTTCTAAGTAAGCCGTAACTTCCGATACATCCCATATCGGTGGTTTTGGATCTTTGGGACTCTTCAAAGAGATAGCTTTTAATGCTTGCTTAACAAGCTTATGGGAACTTAATGTTCCTGATAAGTCTGGTGCACACAACGTTGCTACTACAGACTTGTGCAGTAAAATGGTACTGTATGATAAACCTTCTTTCTGATGCAGATCACATAAATAACGTGCTAAATCCGAACCAGTTGGTTTGTTTACCGAAACTTTATTTTCCACTGTCCACGTACGCCAACGGGCCCAAGCAACATTATAAGTTTTAATTGTGGACGCTCTCCAGCCAGATTGCAAAAGAGATTTCTGTTCCACCGACCATTCCTCTAAGTCATCAAACCACCCGCACATTTCCAAATTTCGAGATACATCTCTTCGACTTTCGGTGGAGGTGATTGAGTTGACACATCTAATAACACTTCCTGAAGCTTCCAGACCGTGTGTGGAGGAGCCAGGGCTCTGTGCTTGATGTCCGCCCTCCAGAAAAGCTGATTCCATCTGGGCGTCGCTATCATGTACGTTCCTACTGCCTGATTTAGGAGTTGAAGGACTCTTGGCATAAGGCAAGGGGGAGGGAAAATCCATGCCAATCTGAAATTCCAACTCCTGCTGAAGGCATCCTGAAAAACTGCCTCCTTGTTGTTCTGATCGAGTGACACATATTGTGGCACTACATGGGCTGTCTGGGACGCAAAATGTCTATTTCGGGCGTTCCCCATTTGGCAAAAACCACTGCCGTCGCTGCCGGTAGCAAGTGCCATTCCGGAAGCGGTTTGTGTCTCGATAGGCAATTGGCATCGTTGTTGAACATACCAGGAAGGTGACAAACTTTTAAACTTATAAAATGACGCTCTAAGATCTGATAAATGTTGTATGTCAGATTCATTAAGCATGTTGACTGAGTGCCACCTTCGTTTCGCAAACACGCTTGTACCGTGCGACTGTCGGTCTGCAGGAGAATTGATGTCTGGCAAAGACCTAGATCTTGGCATTGTTCTAATACCTTCAAAACTGCCAAAAGTTCCTTCTCGTTGCAGTGGAGCAATCTCTCCGACTCGTCCCACGATCCTGATAGGCAAAGATTGTTCAACTTGGCTCCCCACGCGCAATCCGATGCATCTGTTGTCAGAAACTGCGTAGGGGGAGGCGCATGCAGTGGTGAAGCCATGCTGCAGTTCTCCTGCCACCAGTAGAGATCCTGAAGAACTGGGTTCGGCAGAGACAAACGCTTTCTTGGATTTTCTTGCATTAGAACGTGTAAAAAGTTCGGCACATGTCGATGATTCAATCGACCTCTGGGAATCGCAAAGCTGGCGAAATTTAATATTCCCACTAGACTTTGAATCTGCACCAAATTCGCCTTGCGATCGTGAAGTAACTTCAACAAGAGTTCTGTTATTTTCACAATTTTTTTGTTTGGAAGGCTCTTCGTTCCTTGCCAGGGATCCCAAATAATTCCCAGATATTCGATTGAAGTCTGAGGTGCAAATACCGACTTCTGGCAGTTGATTTGCCAGCCCAGTCTGAACAACGTGTCTGTTATTAACTGCACATGATTGCACAAAATCTGACGATCCTGGTTGGCTAATAAGTAATCGTCCAGGTAGACAATCACCCTCACGCCTTGATCGCGTAAAATCTGGGCGATCCAATTGGTCACAGAGGCGAAAACCCTTGGAGCCGAACTTAAGCCAAATGGCAGACAAGTCATCTCGAGTAATTCGTCCTGGTACTGAATTCGAACAAACCTCCTGTGACTTTCCGCTAGGGCCAGGTGAAAATACGCCTGAGATATGTCTATCTTGGCCACCCAATCTCCTTCTTGGAGAAAGTCTGGAACCCTGTTCATATTTATAAGGTGAAAATTTTCCAGCTTTACATACGCATTTAAGGCTTTGAGATTGAATATTGGCCGCTGGGAGCCATCGCTCTTTGGTACGAGAAAAACTGTTGACAAAAAACTCGGGCCTTTGCGTGCCGGGACCAGAACTCCTTGCCTCTTGAGTTCTAAAATTATATTTGACATTTCGGGAGAGCTTTGGGTTTGGTAGCTTCTGGTGGGCTTTACTAATGGTGGCTTCTTTGTAAAGGGTATGCGGTACCCTCGAATCACTTTGAGTATATACGGAGGGGCCCCCACCTGCTGCCAAACGGTATAAAAATTTTGAAGCTGCCCTGTCCAAAATATCCTCGAGTCAATATCTTCGACGCTTATTTTTGGGCTTATCATGGCAAGCGGGAGACGTTTGTCGTCGCTTTGCAGCGGGATGAGAACCCGATGGCACATGCTCGCTTTTTGCATGAAATGTATTGTTATAGCGCGAGGAAGCTCTTTGATTCCCACTATTGTTTGGTCCTTGCGCAGGACAACGAGAGCAACTGTACTATTATGACCCTGCGCGGGTGCATGATTACAGTGACGATAGCAAGTACCTTGCGCAGGTACACGTTTTCTGTAATTGCCTGATGGTGGCACAGATGCAACTCGCCCTTGCGCAGGGTGGTGCTGGTTACTGCTGCCTGCATGCGCAGCAGGAGCAGCTTTCGAACTAGGCCAAAAGGACTTGCGGATACCTCCAGCTTTTTCCGCAGTAGCTGCAAAAGTTTCTGTTGCAAAAAGATTCTCACATGTAGGAGGGATCTTACGCAACGATACCTTCAGGAGAGGCTTCTTAACAAACTTCAGTACGCTTTCACGTCTTTGCTGTACTAGGTCTGCTCTGTAACCACATACTAATTAAAAAAAAATATATATATATTTTCTATTTTTTCCTTTAAATCAGCATAAGACAGTCCTTCGGTTTTACTAGCTTTAAATAACAAATCCTGTAAACTCTTTTCTAAAACCTCTTTTGTTTTAACATAGCAAAGGTAAGGGCAGCGAAAGACCTCTCAACATAAGCCAGGGTCTTTGAGGTATCAAAAGCCTTAACTTCGTCATTAGCCTCTAATTCAATAAACCCAGGGGCGTGGGAGTAAGATTTTTGCACTTCGGAATATCGGAAAATCTGACCAGGACGATTCCCTGAAACGTTGAATGTCCTTAAGAGAGTTTACAAAAGCTTCCAGTGCCTTTGAAACTGAAGGCTCCTTAAGACTTGTGTTCAGAGATATGTTATCATCTAATTGTTTACTTGTACTTGGCTGAACATCCTTAGATGCGCATGCTGCCTCAAAATGATCATGCGAAGGGTAATCGTATAATTCTCCACTAATATTTGCATCAATAAACTCGTTATTTGACTGATTATACTGGGAGTAAACAGGAGTACTGTGATTTTATGAATAGAATTTATTTTGCAAATCACTCACCGATTTCGCAAGCTGTTCTAACTTTTTCTCCTGTTTAGCCTCACGTTCTCATCGCCTTTGTCTCCGAGACTTAGCTCCAGAACTGCTACTACTCGAACTTGAACTTGACGATGACCTTGATCGCCTCCGAGGGCGAACGAAATTATCCTTAATGTGATCACTCATTTTACACATTAAACACTGAAATTCAGTCACTGCTGAAAGAAAACACGGATTCGGAATAAAAAATAATTATTAGTTATAGTAAATCGAACGACAAACATAGTTGCAGTACAAAAAATTTAAATTTTAACTTACGCGATGTATAACGGTCGTGGTAAATACAAAAATGTTGCCAGGCCACAAAATGTTTTTGTGTAGCTCTTAAACACGACCGTACGTGGCGGGAAATCAGACGCCAATGAAGCTAGAGCGAAGTCGGGGCGCTCACGTGCCCCCACCACTTCGCCTGCGGGGCGGTGGAAGGGCGAAAAACGGTTGAAAAACGGAATTATTTAGCGAGAAAAAGAAACGGAAGAGCCGCTCTCAAATATTATTATAATCGATGGGCTTCGAATAAGCGTACAGGATTTAATAAAACATTCTGTGAATATGTCACGCATCTCCGTTATCTATTTTAATAATATTTTATAGCTGAAGAGTTTAGTTGTTTATTTGTTTGTTTTTGAATGCGATAAAATCAGGAACTGCTGAACCGTTTTCAAAAATTCTTTCACAGTTGTAAAGATGCGTTATCGTAAAATATTTTGTATTTATTAATGTTAATGAGATGAGATGTTATCTGTAGTAGGCAGATAACCTACTACAGATTACCTTCTTAATACCTTCAGAGTTTCGAGCCTGAATTGTCACAAGACGATTAATGCGTACGAGTTCCTTCCGCGTCCTGGAGTGTCCCCGCCCCGCCCGCACCCTACCCCGCGCATGCGCCGCAGTACAGAGCGAGCGGCGAGCGGTCGGCCGGCCGGCAGACTTGTGACCCGCCCGCACCCGCTTCAACCCCGCGATAAATCGCTACGAACTTTTATCAAATTTATTACGAAAATAACACTTAATATGTTGGATTTCACATCTGTCTGTTTATTGATAGTGCAGAAATAAAAGTCTACCAAAAAAAAATCCTGTTGTAATTTTTTTCAAGCAATAATACTCATATATTTTTGCACATATTTTTTTTATTGGATTTGAAATAAAATATAAAGAGTTGTATAAAGGATCGTTAAAAAAGTTTTTCTTTATTGTTAATTTTTTTATACCAAAAGATTTTATTTTTTAAAGAATAATTAAAATATTTTAAATTAAATCGATGATTTCCGAAATACAAAAAAGTTGGATTATACTTAAACAGAGAGCATCAGTACAATATCTACTTTATAATAAATACAATATTCCTGTTAGCAATTTTCTGCTCAGTTGTAATAATTTTTTTACATAATTTATTTATTTATTTGCATATGCGTGTCGATTTTTTTGTGGATTTTTATCACAACATGTTGTAAGATAATTTATCTAAGCGATAAAAAAAGAAAATCGCTATTCTAGAATTATTTTTTTTCGCCATACTGAACAATGTTATTGTTCTCAGGCTATTAGTCCGTTTTCTAGATGTGAGGACCTGTAAATGACTATATGTTTTTTAAGTTGTTATCTATAGAACCTATAAGAAAGTTGTTGGTCTTCCATGTTAATAAAAAATAAATAAATAAATAAATAAATTAATTAATTTGACCTTTCAGTAAATCGCCTATTGTATGTCCAGTAGAGATACTTGGTCTGAGATTTGAACTGTCAAAATAAGCTAGAACTAATAATAATACCTTGAAAGAATGTGACAGCTATATACGAATCTCAGTAAGAAAAATAAAAAGATAGTTAATATTTTTTGTCTCTGTCTTAATTTCACTTATTTTCGCTTGGCTGGTTTGACAAATAAACTTTTTTTTTATGTTTGCCCTGTTACTACTGAGCTATTGTTATTGTGTGTTTTCAATTTAGTAGTATTACAATGAGTCAGTCCGTTACGGGTATACGCAGTTGACAACTCTAGGAAATTCTTTCTATAAGGTATTTAGTTATTTGTACTTGCAACATTCAGTAAGGTAGCATCTGGTAGCATGAAGATAGCCAACTTACTAAAATAAATATGAGCGCGCCATTCGAAATTCGAAGTCCAAAATAAGCTTTGTAATCAAATCATCGGAATAATAGCAAATATAATAGTGATTATTGTAGACATGGGTAATCTCGACTCCGAGGCGTGTTTCGGCTCACTGAATCTTAATCCGCATTCGGTACCGACTCCTCTTAATGATTCCTACTCCCTTATCGGCTCCCGCTCACAGACGTCCGTTCAACTCCGTTCGGTACCCGTTTCAACAGTAAATTGGTTTCCCTTCGTACTTTCCAGGCTTAGGACTGTCAATCTAATAGGTACTACTTAGGTAATTTTACTGTACATTAGTATTTGTTTTCAATTTTCATGAAAATAAAGATACATTAAACTTTTATGTGGATTAGATTGGCGTACTTAAAAATCAATCAAAACTTTTATATACACACTAATACTTTATACACTGTTAATTGTTCTGTTTTAAAAAAAATCCGTCTCGTTCTTTTCTCTATAAAAATCAGTTCGCATCTCACTCTATTTAACCGAACGCTATCCGATTCCTCCCGAGTCCGAGAGCCAGCTGGCGCGACGAGTCGCGACGCAAGTGGCAAACGCGACGAAACGAATCCCGGCGGAACGCGGATCTAGTAAGACTAATAACTCCCGTGAGTCGATAAGAATTGCTCGGACTAAGTAAGGGTTTCGACTCCGGCTAATGAATCGGCTCATTTAAATCTTCGAGTCCGGAGTTACCCATGTCTAGATTATTGACATTACCTAGATAGGTAGCTTAATCTGCATAGAGCAACACCTTGTTGCTGGAAGTTCCTCTGTCATTATTTCAAAAAGTCTGAAATCACCAAGTCATAAAAAGTAAAAAGCAAGATTAACTAGTATATTTTATTCGTTCTTTCAAAATCAAATCAAATTACAAAGAGAGATAGGGACAAAACTTATTTAGTAGGCTCTATTTAGCATAGCATAGCATAGCTTGTATGTGTGTATTCCTTACAGCACAGGGCATAGGCACATGAGTAGTAAGGATAGTAATCTGTGGCACAGGTGAGCACAGGCCTTCGAGCAACAAGGACTTCCGAGTGGAAGGCACAGGCAGGAGCACAAAAAGGCGTATCGAAGTCGGCGGCGTACAGTTCTTCTGTGCTATGGTATCTCTTGAATTTATACTTCAATTCAACCTAACGACTCGTTTCAAGTCTATTTAGGTACTACCTATCTATCTCAAGTTCTCTGAATATTTTCAGAGAATAATATATTCACCGAAATATTTGATACCGGATCTTGGTTCCAAATAAATAAGTGTTCTTCAAAGAAACTAAAACACCGCCATAAAAATAATGGCGACATCTTCCTCGCTTGCAATCGGATCCTCAAAGGAAAGAGACGCAAGCCTATCGGTTTCTTTGTTATTCCTTGTTATGTGAAAATGATGGATAGTTTTTTTTGTTTTGCATTTATTGAATCTTGATGAATTTGTTCATGCGTAAGAAACTAACAAAAGAAATGTACAGTTGGTCACTTAAAAAAGTATAGGTACCTACCACCTGAAATACGATCTACTATAAAAAGTGGTAAGTATACCTTTCTATGTGACCCACTGTACTACTAATTTAAAAAAAATGTAACTTCTTTCATTATTTTTGAAAATAATCAATTTTAAAAATTCATAGTTGTCTCGGCGCATAATACCAGTTTGTGGCTCATGGGGCAATGGCGCACGGGAACTCCACAGGGAGCTCAGTAAACGCCTGAGGGAGGCAACAGGTGACCCTCGTGCAGGCAGCTTTCTCGGCCAGCGATTAGCTATTGCTATTCAGCGCGGGAATGCTGCCTGCGTGATGGGCACCTTGCCAACGACACCAAATTTAGAATTAGATTTTTAATACCTATATAGTATTTATTTATAGGTAGTATTAATATAGTAGTATTTAATTTATTAATTTAAAAAAATAATGTTTGACCAAATTTTAAATGTAATATCATAATATACTTCAATAAAGTTTTTACCCCATACATAATAAAAAAAAAAAAAAATTGCCTTCATAAGGAAAAGTAAATAATTCGTAATTAAAATGTCAACCAACGGAAATACCTCGGTATACTCACTCAATTCATCTTTGAATGAACGAAGGGTGCCGCGAACGATTAAATAAGAATAACAATTGTACCATTTTGTAATTTCGTTACTGAAGTTGAATTGGGACGTAAAATAATATTTTTATCGGGAAGTAGAATGACGTTATTATTGAACATAGAATGAAATAAAATAAGTATGTACCTATGTAAGTATTTTCAATATTTTGTTTCTGTAGATACTTTATTTAGGTTTGACAGTGTGCCTTTACCTACAAAATATACGTTAGGGATAATTTTCAAAACCATAATCCTCCATACAACCATCCCACCCATTCAGCATTAAAAAAACTTGGCCACACAATAGGTACAACATCTTCGAAAATCGGATTCGGTAAGTATGTCCGTCTGTGTCTCTGTGTCCATCTCTAGAAAATCAAGTATTTTTATCAGGGAACATACCACCCATACTAGGGAAGTGACCTTTTCAAGACCCCCTTGAAAAGGTTTTTGAATCCTAGTAAAAAAAAATAGAAGAAAAAATAAAAATAGGTACCTACTTATAAAATGGTAAAAAAGCGGGTCACATAGTATGGGTACGTTGCCTATCTATTGATTAACTTCTAATCAATAAGTAGTAGAGTAGGTACCTACTTAAGACTATGACTAGACAAGACAACCCCTTTGTAAGTATGGATGGCAGACATTAGGTAGATTGAACTAAATTACTAATTACTTGTTTCTGTAATTAGTGATTCATAAATGTAATTATATATGTGATTATAAATTGATAGTTATAATATTGGAGATAAAATTTTAGTTTAAAATATGTAATACCAAAAACATGACCTACAAAAGGCGGACTTAACGCTAAAAGCATCATCTACCAGTCAACTTTAACTTTTGTTTTTTTTTTAATTATGTCTATTAATTTTGGTTTGGGTGCGTTTTGAGTAGGGTTGCTGAGGATTCCTCTTCCGCTTCCTCATAATGCGGAAGTTCCGCAATATTTTGAGTTCCTCATCCGTTACCGCATCCTCATAAATCTTCTCTCAGCCGAAAGACGTCCACTGCTGGACAAAGGCCTCCCCCAAGGATTTCCACAACGACCGGTCCTGCGCTGCCCGCATCCATGCGCAACCCGCGACCTTCACCAGGTCGTCGGTCCACCGAGTGGGAGGCCTGCCAACACTACGTTTTCCGGTTCGTAAATAATCCTCATAAATAAAAATTAAAAATTCCTCTTCCGCTATCGCTTCCTCAAAATTTAAGAGGAATTTTAGAGGAATTTCACTTCCGCCGGGCCAAACGGATATATTTCTTGTGTGCGTGTGTATGTCACTGAACTCCTTAACGGCTGAAACGATTTTGATGAAAATTTTCTTTTTGTGTTCAAGGAGATTCGAAAATGGTTTAGATTCACAATTTGGTCCACTGGAAAATGTTCTTTTAATTAATTTTTGTATTTGTATGTGTACGGACAGGACAACGTCTGTCGAGTCCGCTAGTATTTATATCCTAATCCTAACTAATATTATAAATGCGAAAGTGAGTTTATTTGTTTGTTTGTTACCTCTTCACGCTTTATCTACAGAACCAATTTCCTGAAATTTTGCATACACATAGTATGAAGTACTGAGAAAGACAAAGGGGAACAACAACACTTGCACACAACAGTGCTTTTTCCCGAGATGACTGTTCCCGTGGGAAATTCACGCGGGCGAAGTCGCAGGCAAAAGCTAGTATTTCATATCATCCTCTTCCTCAAAAAAATATCCTCATCCGCATCCTCCAAATTTGTGCTTAACACTTCCTCTTCCTCTTCCTCTTCCTCATAATCACTTCCTCAACAACCCTAGTTTTGAGCGTCGTCGACGGCTTTTTTTAAACGCACCCTGGCCCTTTATTCTACAAATTACAAACGTAGATGTCGTGCCTCAGTTGTGTCTCAAAAGCCAAAGAAATCGTAATAATAGAAGTCTTACAGAGCTCTTGTCGCGTATTGCCAAACTGTATACCAGTACAGACACCCATACTCTGTGCTCGATCACTTTGTGCTCATTAAAATAACAAATATTCATGAGCAAACTGCGTACGTACACAGAGCAGTCTGTATAAGTATACAGTTTGCTCGCATGCGTATATGCCATTCTGTGTACCAGTACAGACACCCATAGTCTGTACTCTACTACATTGTGCTCATTATAATAAGAAATATTCTAAAGCAAACTACGTACGAATACAGAACAGTCTGTATAAAAGTATAAAGTTTTCGCATATTTATAACACAAAATGCGAACGTGTTATTCTAAGTAGCTACATTAACATCATCATAATCTAAATTGGCTAAATTATCGTACATGAAAGGTTTTTTCCAACAGTAACGATCCCACTAATATTATAAACTAGCAAGCCTGCCCCGGCTCCGCCCGTAGTACATACTGCAGTGAAACTTGGGTTTCAAAATAAAAAGAATCACTGCTTAAAACACGAGTATAATTTTTGAACTAAAAAAATCTGACCAATGTCCTTTAACAAAAAATCACCAAAGAAATAAAAATAAAAGAAAGGAAAATTAACAACAGGAAAGGAATATTAACAGGTAAAATAAGAAATACATGAATTTGCTTGTTATTTTAAAAAGAAAATTAAATGAGTGAAAGAAATGGATGAAATGATGTATAAAAATTCCAAATCAAAACCGAAACAAAAATTACCCCGACAAAAGGGGGGCCTTTAGAATTTAGAGGAAAAAGTTAGCACAATATGTTTAAAAAGTCTATCTTAAAAGAACCACAGGCGTCACGGTTACAAACTAAACATTTCGTCGCTCTGTGACTCATTCTCATGTGCAGGCCGACTTTGCCGCGACTGAAGATTTCGGAGCGCGTTCAACCCGGCTGAGTCCCACATCTTGGTCCACAACCTGATTTACAACACGCTGACGAATATCCAGGTGCAGGCCGACGTTGCCCACTCTCGTCTAATAAACAATCCATACAATACATACATGAAATATTTCAGTGCCACTTCATATAATCCTTCTGGTTTTTTTTGACAACTAGATTCAACTTCGTCCCATTTTTAATAGGATACCCCTGAACGGTCTGATCGTCAACTTTTGATCTTCAATTGGAATCTTCAGATGTGAAGAAATCTGTCGTTTGATATCCAAAATAGATGTCGTTGGGAAAGCCTCTATTGTGCATTCCCCACCCTGAAGTTTTTCACCATAAACTTCATTGCTCGAGATCGATACTTGTATGTGAAGAATAATAAAAGCACAAAACAACAAGAAGAATAAAAAGAAAAAACAACTCTCTAAAAAATCTCAATTTTTTACCCAATTGACAGTCCGTCAAAAAATCGAACCCTCTCAATTTCAATTTCAAAAACCTTATCATAAAGAAAGAACCAAGAAAAAAGTTTGCGCAGAAATAGAATCACAAACTAAAATAGACTTGACATTGTAGCGGTGTAACGCTACAGCATCTCCCTACCAAACAAAAAAACAACAAAGCAAAACAAACAAACAAACAAACAAACAAACCAACAAAACAAACAAACAAACCACAACAAACAACCAATAAAACATAACTACCGAACAACTAAAACAAAATCCGGACAAGATACCTACACAAAACCAACAAACAGCAAAACGCAACCAAATGCTAACCTAAAAACTAAACGAAATACTAAACCTTATTGCTATCCCTATGAATCAGAGACTTGGTCATACGAGTATACCTAACGAAGCGTCTGAAGATTCGAAGCGCGTTCAACCCGGCTGAGTCCCACATCTTGGTCCACAACCTGATTTACAACACGCTGTCGAATATCCAGGTTGTCATAGCCAGGTAAATAATGTGAATATTTTAGAATTTTGAAAAAAAGATAAGAAAACGGATTAAGCAAAAAATTATTTGAGAATGTCCTTAATATGATAAGTATCGACGTGCTCCGAATCCGTATCCGCCAACACGAAAGCCTGCGGGGATACTCGTCTAAGCACGCGGCACTGAACAAAGCGTGGAGCACGAAGCGTCTAAAGATTAGAAGCGCGTTCAACCCGACTGAGTCCCACATCTTGGTCCACAGTCTGATTTTCAACACGCTGCAAAATCATCGACAACTCGCGACCGTACATTAAGAAATTCGGGGTGTAAGCAGTAGCCAAATTATTGCAAGAACCAGAGCAACCCGATGCAACACCGTACCGCAATATAACCTCCGACTCTAAAGCCATCAATTAAATGTGAATAATCCACAGTAAGGAGAATCGTCGGGCAGCTTCGGCTGGCTAAAACAGAAAATCACAGGATGGAAAACCGCGACCGGTAAACGGTCACCGTCCCACAAAAACAACAAAAAAAAAAAAAAAAAATTCAAGAAAAGTAATAAAAGGTAAAAAAAACAGGTAAAAACCAGGTAAAAACCAGGATTCTTTCCGCAAATCGGGCGCCATTTTTGCAGTGAAACTTGGGTTTCAAAATAAAAGAATCACTGCTTAAAACACGAGTATAATTTTTGAACTAAAAAAAATCTGACCAATGTCCTTTAACAAAAAATCACCAAAGAAATAAAAATAAAAGAAAGGAAAATTAACAACAGGAAAGGAATATTAACAGGTAAAATAAGAAATACATGAATTTGCTTGTTATTTTAAAAGAAAATTAAATGAGTGAAAGAAATGGATGAAATGATGTATAAAAATTCCAAATCAAAACCGAAACAAAAATTACCCCGACAAAAGGGGGCCTTTAGAATTTAGAGGAAAAAGTTAGCACAATATGTTTAAAAAGTCTATCTTAAAAGAACCACAGGCGTCACGGTTACAAACTAAACATTTCGTCGCTCTGTGACTCATTCTCATGTGCAGGCCGACTTTGCCGCGACTGAAGATTTCGGAGCGCGTTCAACCCGGCTGAGTCCCACATCTTGGTCCACAACCTGATTTACAACATGCTGACGAATATCCAGGTGCAGGCCGACGTTGCCCACTCTCGTCTAATAAACAATCCATACAATACATACATGAAATATTTCAGTGCTACTTCATATAATCCTTCTGGTTTTTGACAACTAGATTCAACTTCGTCCCATTTTTAATAGGATACCCCTGAACGGTCTGATCGTCAACTTTTGATCTTCAATTGGAATCTTCAGATGTGAAGAAATCTGTCGTTTGATATCCAAAATAGATGTCGTTGGGAAAGCCTCTATTGTGCATTCCCCACCCTGAAGTTTTTCACCATAAACTTCATTGCTCGAGATCGATACTTGTATGTGAAGAATAATAAAAGCACAAAACAACAAGAAGAATAAAAAGAAAAAACAACTCTCTAAAAAATCTCCATTTTTTACCCAATTGACAGTCCGTCAAAAAATCGAACCCTCTGAATTTCAATTTCAAAAACCTTATCATAAAGAAAGAACCAAGAGAAAAGTTTGCGCAGAAATAGAATCACAAACTAAAATAGACTTGACATTGTAGCGGTGTAACGCTACAATACATAACCTATGTCACTCAGGGATAGTGTAGCAGCTACCCAACAGTGAAAGAATTACAAAATCGGTCTAGTAATTTCGGGCCCTATTCATTACAAACAAACAAACCTTTTCTCTTTATAATATTACTAGCTGTACCCCGACTTCATCCGCGTGATTTAACAAAAAAGGTTCCTTTATTAGACTGCGGAACCTGTTGAATGAAACGTTTACACTGTTCACTCGGCAAATCATTTTCTAACGCTTGTAGTTTACATTGGATCTTGGCACTAAATGTCTCATTATTTACAAAAGTACACTGTGTAATTGCGAATACGACACACTGTTTCGCTAAAAAAGTTTTTAACTTGTATTCATGCATAATTTATTCTATGCGCGTAAAGTATTTACTTAAAATTACAAATTACAATAACACACTTTGTTTTAATTTGACGGACGCGTGCGAACTCGTTCAATTAGGCCAAGGCCACTGCCAGAGTGCGAAGAATGCAAAGAATGTAAAGAATGTACCAAACTATCCTTGGTGCGAAAGAGACAGAATGAGTCTGCTCTGCACTCGCATGTATTTTGCTCATAACGAAGCATGCCATTCTACATACCACTGCAGCCAAAATTGTCTGTGCTCGTATATATTTCGCTCTTATAAATTAGAGCAAACTG
The DNA here is from genome assembly GCA_018467065.1 of Ephestia elutella. Lineage (NCBI taxonomy): Eukaryota > Metazoa > Arthropoda > Insecta > Lepidoptera > Pyralidae > Ephestia > Ephestia elutella. The sequence continues at coordinate 7,729,115 of CM031589.1, forward strand.
TATTATATTACAGAGTTGCTCTGTACTGGTAAGCAGTATGCTCTATAAGTACGAGAGCATATTGCGTGCGATCACAGAGCACTCCCTATCTGTGATAGTACACATTATGGCAATACGCGATCGTGTCACTTTGTGTCAATTTCTTTGGTTCTTGAGATACAATACAATTGAGACACGACATCTACTTTTGTAATTTGTGGAATCGGCCCCCAGATCGCAAGTTTTTCCCTTATTATCATCATCAATCGATACATATAATAAAACTGTAACTGGTCTGTGTCTGTACATAGGAGAGTGCTTCTTAAATAGGCGATTTTTTTTATTATTATGCGTGTCACCCTTTTATTCTGTTCTAAGGTGCAAAAAACAAAATAATTTTTATTTAATTTTTAAAGTTATATAGGTGTCGTGTCGCTACCAGCGAATGAAAAATAATAAAAAGTTTTGAAAATTCTTTAATAAGTTCTAAAAAAAGACACAAGCATATTGTTTACAAAAACTATGACAGGTCTTTATAGACCGCCAAGAAGCCAAAAACATTTTTTGTGTCTGTCTGTCTTTATGTCTGTATGTTTCTACGCGCATCACGCAAAATTGACTAGACCAAATTTAATACGGTTTTCACTGTTATATTGTTAGTCTTAGGTTTCATCTCGATACGCCGCTTAAGACCTGATTATAAACAATAGTATAATACGCGCGGACGAAGTCGCGGGCACAGGCTAGTAAAATAATAAGGTAGAATTCCCTTTCAGTACTAATTAATCTTATTGCTACAGCAATTTCAAGAGTGGCCTGTAATCAATACATTGGGAGTAAATTATGCGTAGATGCTAATTAATAAGTAGATGAAGCGTGGGACGGTGTTACCAGCAATCAAAGACGCCTTGGCAAAGTTATATGACATATTATGATGCCCATTGAAACCAATAGGTAGAAATATTTTGATCCCGCGGGATCAATCGATCAAAGAGCCGAAGTCTTATCTAGTAAATGAAACGTTAGTGCAATGCAATCGTTGGTCAATTAATCGGCCGTAAAATTCAAGTCTGATTTTGAATTCATTCAGTGCATACATTTTTGATTTTAAAAATGCACTCGTATAAATTTTTCGAAAATAGTTTTGTTTATTGGAATTTGAAGTTTTCTTTTTTTTATAATTTCCAATTTTGTAGCGTTGGAAGTATACCTACCGATCGCACCTATAATTATTTATAATTAATTAATGTAATCTATAGCTTAGATCTAAATATAGAAAACTAGAAATAGGTTAACTTCGGTGTATCCGCCGAAAAATAAAATATTTTGGTATTCACTAAAAACAACTCGAGGTTTACACGCATTTTCTGTTCTACTACAACATGGGGCTAAACTGGTACAGTCTTAATAATAAAAATCTCTTACTCCAAGCCTAAACCCAATTTACACTAGGTCTAGTTAATATCGGTATTAATAAGAGTGGTAAGGTATAAAGTAGGTGGCAAGGAACAGTAAAAACAAATTGAACCCTCCATTGTTTGTTAAAATGTTTTGCCTTGCACAAAATATTTTAGTTAAATAAGCATTTCCAACAAGGGCATAGCTTATAAATAGTCCTTAGAATTTCCTTAAATTCCAAAAGAATAGCCAAGAATCTAATTATGTTAAACATGGCTAGACAATGTATAAAATAAAAAGGTGCCTTGTTTGTCAGACCGAGTCCTAATTACACGTGTGTCGACATTTCCTATTACCTTTGAGCACAGATATAATTTGTATATTCGTATACATTCGTCCACATAGATAGTCATTTAATTGGAAGACATAAATTGTACAGTGACGTCTTTGGAGAAAATGCAGCAGTGGAGTTTGTTGCGCCGCCTCTTCTCCACTTGTGCTTTGAAGGCGGTGGTAACCTTAGCTTTAAGTAATTTTATGTAAAAACAAGAATTTGACGATTCATAAGTGCTATTTTTAAGCCTATTTAAATAAAAACGATTGACTTTGACTATATAACCCCCCCCGTGCCTTTGAGTGGAGGAGTCCTCAGTTTAAGCACTTTTCTTTTGATTTTTACAATGCGCGGGAAGAGAAGCATCTAGCACATTCAATGTATTTCTTCACTCCCAGACCAGCGTGGAAGACCCCTGCCGTGATCTCATAGGAAAGGAATAACTCTTAGCTATATTCTCTTAGGAATCCTGGCTAATATAAAAAATTCGAAAGATTGGATGTGAGTTTGTGAGGATGTTTGTTACCTCCTCAATCACGCAAAATCTACTGGACGGATTTCGATGAAATTTGGCATATGGGTAGGAAAATACCGGGAATAGCACATAGGGTACATTGTATCCCGAAATTCCTACGGGAGCGAAGCCCCGGGATGCGGCTAGTAACCACTGCAGTGAAACTAAGTTTTAAAATAAAAATAAAAGAATCACTGCTTAAAACACGAGTATAATTTTTGAACTAAAAAAAAATTTGACCAATGTCCTTTAACAAAAAATTATTTGGACACACCAAAGAAATAAAAATAAAAGAAAGGAAAATTAACAACAGGAAAGGAATATTAACAGGTAAAATAAGAAATACATGAATTTGCTTGTTATTTTAAAAAGAAAATTAAATGAGTGAAAGAAATGGATGAAATGATGTATAAAAATTCCAAATCAAAACCGAAACAAAAATTACCCCGACAAAAGGGGGCCTTTAGAATTTAGAGGAAAAAGTTATCACAATATGTTTAAAAAGTCTATCTTAAAAAGAACCACAGGCGCCACGGTTGCAAACTAAACATTTCGTCGTTCTGTGACTCATTCTCAGGTGCAGGCCGACTTTGCCCACACTCGTCTAATAAACAGTCCATACAATACATACATGAAATATTTCAGTGCCACTTCATATAATCCTTCTGGTTTTTTTTGACAACTAGATTCAACTTCGTGCCATCTTTAATAGGATACCCCTGAACGGTCTGATCGTCAGCTAATGTTCTTCCCAATAATAGCAACTTTTGATCTTCAATTGGAATCTTCAGATGTGAAGAAATCTGTCGTTTGATATCCAAAATAGATGTCGTTGGGAAAGCCTCTATTGTGCATTCCCCACCCTGAAGTTTTTCACCATAAACTTCATTGCTAGAGATCGATACTTGTATGTTAAGAATAATAAAAGCACATTAAAGATTGAACTCTGAATCGATGTAGTACAAAGTAGAAATTGAGATAAAAACATGAAAAAGAAAAATCAACTCTCTAAAAAATCCCCATTTTTGTCACCCCAATTGACAGTCCATCAAAAAAATCGAACCACCAGAATTTCAATTTCAAAAACCTTATCATAAAGAAAGAACAAAGAAAAAAGTTTGCGTAGAAATAGAATCACAAACTAAAATAGACTTGACTTTGTAGCGGTGTAACGCTACAGCATCTCCCTACCAAACAAAAAAAACAACAAAGCAAAACAAAGCAAAACAAACAAACCAACAAAACATAACAACCGAACAACTAAAACAAAATCCGGACAAGATACCTACACAAAACCAACAAACAGCAAAACGCAACCAAATGCTAACCTAAAAGCTAAACGAAATACTAAACCTTATTGCTATCCCTATGAATCAGAGACTTGGTCATACGAGTATACCTAACGAAGCGTCTGAAGATTCGAAGCGCGTTCAACCCGGCTGAGTCCCACCTCTTGGTCCACAGTCTGATTTACAACACGCTGTCGAATATCCAGGTTGTCATAGCCAGGTAAATAATGTGAATATTTTAGAATTTTGAAAAAAAGATAAGAAAACGGATTAAGCAAAAAAAATATTTGAGAATGTCCTTAATATGATAAGTACCGACGTGCTCCGAATCCGTATCCGCCAACACGAAAGCCTGCGGGGATACTCGTCTAAGCACGCGGCACTGAACAAAGCGTGGAGCACGAAGCGTCTAAAGATTAGAAGCGCGTTCAACCCGACTGAGTCCCACATCTTGGTCCACAGTCTGATTTTCAACACGCTGCAGAATCATCGACAACTCGCGACCGTACATCAAGAAATTCGGGGTGTAAGCAGTAGCCAAATTAATGCAAGAATTTAAATAAAGAGCAACCCGAAGCAACACCGTACCGCAATATAACCTCCGACTCTAAAGCCATCAATTAAATGTGAATAATCCACAGTAAGGAGAATCGTCGGATCGCAGCATAGGCAGCTTCGGCAGGCTAAAACAGAAAATCACAGGATGGAAAACCGCGACCGGTAAACGGTCACCGTCCCACAAAAACAACAAAAAAAAATAATTCAAGAAATTAAGAAGAATAAAAGGTAAAAAAACTGGGAAAACCAGGTAAAAATCAGGATTCTTTCCGCAAATCGGGCGCCATTTTTTGCAGTGAAACTTGGGTTTCAAAAAAATAAAAGAATCACTGCTTAAAACACGAGTATAATTTTTGAACTAAAAAAAATTTGACCAATGTCCTTTAACAAAAAATTATTTGGACACACCAAAGAAATAAAAATAAAAGAAAGGAAAATTAACAACAGGAAAGGAATATTAACAGGTAAAATAAGAAATACATGAATTTGCTTGTTATTTTAAAAAGAAAATTAAATGAGTGAAAGAAATGGATGAAATGATGTATAAAAATTCCAAATCAAAACCGAAACAAAAATTACCCCGACAAAAGGTTTAGAATTTAGAGGAAAAAGTTATCACAATATGTTTAAAAAGTTATCTTAAAAGAACCACAGGCGCCACGGTTACAAACTAAACATTTCGTCGTTCTGTGACTCATTCTCAGGTGCAGGCCGACTTTGCCCACACTCGTCTAATAAACAGTCCATACAATACATACATGAAATATTTCAGTGCCACTTCATATAATCCTTCTGGTTTTTTTTTTGACAACTAGATTCAACTTCGTGCCATCTTTAATAGGATACCCCTGAACGGTCTGATCGTCAGCTAATGTTCTTCCCAATAATAGCAACTTTTGATCTTCAATTGGAATCTTCAGATGTGAAGAAATCTGTCGTTTGATATCTAAAATAGATGTCGTTGGGAAAGCCTCTATTGTGCATTCCCCACCCTGAAGTTTTTCACCATAAACTTCCTTGCTAGAGATCGATACTTGTATGTTAAGAATAATAAAAGCACATTAAAGATTTAACTCTGAATCGATATAGTACAAAGAAGAAATTGAGATAAAAACATGAAAAAGAAAAATCAACTCTCTAAAAATCCCCATTTTCTCCATCCAATTGACAGTAAGTCAAAAAATCGAACCACCAGAATTTCAATATCAAAAACCTTATCATAAAGAAAGAACAAAGAAAAAAGTTTGCGTAGAAATAGAATCACAAACTAAAATAGACTTGACTTTGTAGCGGTGTAACGCTACACCACATTAAAACACAAGTCCACTACACTATTATAGATAGAATTGATAGTTTTGCCTTTGATAGTCATATTACTAGCCTTTTCGCTCGTATTCACTGCATTAATTTGGTGTTTGGGTATGTTCCCTGATAAAAAATAATTAAAGATTTTTTTTTCTTTCAGCGATGGACATAGAAGGACATACCTAATCCCATTTTAGAAAATGTTGTATTGTGTTTTGGTAAGTAGCCAAGTTTTTTTAATGCGAAGAATTAAAGGGTGGGATGGTTGTTTAGAGGATCATAGGTTTGAAAATTGTCCCGTCTACCCTCTTTTCTACCTTAGGGGTCGAATTTCCAAAATTCCTTTCATATTGCTCATTTATCTACGCTATATAATATATAGAAATATAGAAATATGTGGAATACGCTATGTAATATGTAGAATGCGTCGTAATATCTCGCCCACATAATGAAATACGCCTGTTAAGAGTAATGATATGCGATTATCCTAATACCAACAAATGTAAAATTATATCCTAATCGTTCAAATCAATCAAAGGGATCGGTCGCTCTTAAATCGTAGGCTAAACTACGAAAACGCATTCCAAATTGTTTTTATTGCTCTATGATTTTCTTTGATAGTTTAATTCATCCTTACTGATATTTTAAATGCGAAAGTGAGTTTGTTAGTTTGTAACCTCTTCACGCTTTATCTACTGAACCAATCTTCCTGAAATTTTGCATACACATAAGTTAGAAGAACAGAGAAGGACAAAGGATATACTCGTAGCGCGTAGGAGACGTACTACGAACTACGTAGGTGTTACGTTATTTTTTTACTTCTGATATAAAATAACAAAAAAAATTGACTAGTGTTTTTATAACAACTCTTAAATTTGACAAGCATTTATTATATTTTTGAGTTTATTTCGGAATTTATCGTTTGTTTTTCATACAAATATAGATCCTTGTATAGGTTAATTTTAGAATAAAAAAGTACGCTATATAAAGCCTTGTCAGGGTATTTTTTGAAATAACTATAGCAGTCAATTATTAAAAATAAACAAACAAAAAACACTATTTATTATTTAGAATTTTAACAACTGCCACAAAGAGTTTTCAATTAGTTGCATAAGCAGCGGAAATTGACGAATCGTAAAATAAGGAGGGTGTAGAAGTGAAACTCGTTATTCTACTGCAAAGTACTTGACATTTCAAGACCTTACCATTTTACTACGATTAAAATAAATCTCTCACTCTCTGGGTGAAGACCGACAGGTTACTTGAAGCAATAAGGCGTTAACAAGTTAATATTTTTATATTTGAAGTATATCATCATAAAGTCAAACAAATATCTCAAATTAAGGTCAAATAATGTATAATAGAATATCATTATTTCAGCAATCGTGCACTATATTATGCGAGGGGACAATTCTCTTTTATTTTTATTTTATCATCGTGCTATGTGAATTCAATTCCTCATACACCACACGAGGTAAAGCCTTACACGTATCATTAATTAATGGACTATTTTAGTGAGACATTGTTATAGCAAAACAAAATATTCACGTTGTATAATTAAATCAATCATCATCAATCATCAATACATATAATAAAACTGTAACTGGGGGCCGATTCCACTAATTACAAACGTAAATGTCATGTTTCAATTGTGTCTCAAGATCCAAGGAAATTGAAATAAAGTGACAAGATCTCTGTGAGACTTCTATGTTTTATTACGATTTATTTGGCCTTTGAGACACAACTGAGGCACGACATCTACGTTTGTAATTTGTAGAATCAAGGGCCTGGTCTGTATATGTACTTTATGAAAACAAACTATGACAGGTCTTTATAGGGCCAATAGAAGCCAAAATCATTTTTTAGAATTTTTGTCTGTCTTTCTGTCTGTCTGTTTGTATTGTACGCGCATCACGCAAAACCTACTGGACCAAATTTGATGCGGTTTTCACTGTTGTATTGTGGAAGGTCTAACTTAAAATCTGGCGTAGGTTTCATCTTGATACGCCGCTTAGAACCTGAGATATAAACAATAGTAAATTACGCGCGGACGAAGTCGCTGGCACAGGCTAGTCATGACTAATATTATAAATGCGAAAGTGAGTTTGTTTGTTACCTCGTCACGCTTTATTTATTGAACTTATGTATATAACTTATATATATAACTTTATTAATCTTACTGAAATTTTGCACACACATATAGTTAGAAGTACTGAGAAGGACATAGGGTACTTTTCATCTCGGGAAAAAGCACTGTTCCCGTGGGAACTTCACGCGGGCGAAGCCGCGGGCAAAAGCTAGTATACAAATAAAGCTTCACACTCGATATAAGTCTGAGACTAGTACAGGTATTAAATGCACGCGTAATTTTTTTTACCGCCTTTTCAAACTTTAGATTTTTAAGAAATTTAAAAGATTGAGACGTTAGCTTTTTACTTACATTAAATTATATTCAATTTTTTGAATATATTAGGTAATTTTGTCGCATGGCTTAACACATTTTTTAAGAAGCAGTTTACCGAAATTACAAGGAAAATCCTTAGATTATGTATAACAAGAATTGTGTATAGGCGCCTACGAAAGTTTTAAGGTTCGCAAAGGCCATCGCAAAATTTCCAATTTAGTTTTCATTTATATTTTAAGCTTCAATTTAATACTTCTGGGATATGAAAAGGCCATATGCCATATCTCATGGAAATTTGAACATTTTCCATTCTTTTATTCAAAAATAGAAAAAAGCTACATAAAGATATTATCTATCTTTGCACCCCCACGGGTGCAAAGATAGATAATATCTTTATTCGGGATAAAAGGCCCTATGTGTTAATTCCCGGTATTTTTCTACCCGTGTACCAGATTGTTAACAAGCTATTTATTAAAAAATAAAAAACACGACTGACAACTCACATAGGCTATGTCACTCGGAGAATGCAAGTAATCTAAAAATACCTCTCACATCGAAATCTGTTAAGCCATTCAGGACTTATGGAGGAATAAAGAAACTTATATACTGAAACAGGGAGGAAATAAAAGTTTCCCGACGAGTAATGAGTTTTATTACAATTCTCACAATTACTATTAATATTATCTCAATTATTAGTATTAATCACAATCGGGCAGAATTACGCCTTGCTTAAACGAATCACACCTCAAATTCACTGAAAAATCTGCTCACGGCACTATTTTAAAACGATTATTCCGTTTCAACCGTTCAACGCGGCAGGGAGACAATGGCGGTGGCAAAACGGCTGTGACGTCACGACCAATCAGCGATGGCTGGCAAAAGGGGCGCTGCCGGACGTGACGTGGCTTTGGCTTGGCTTGGCGGGGCTCAATGCATGGCAGGCGTTACAATCGGCCATCCTGGAACAATTGCTCCCGCAATGGGAACGACAAACACAGATTAACTCTCAAGCAAATCAATCAAATCTTCGGTTTCCAGCTGCTCATCGTCACTGCTGGCACTGTCAGATACAGGAGCAATACTTCGGTATGGTCTGAGGGAATCAGCCGATACCAGACCTGTAAAACTTTTATAGCCCCTTAACCCCTTAATACTCCTGATCCTGTACCTGTCATTGCCAACAACTTTTTGTTATAATATATGGTCCAGCATATAGGTCATCTAACTTTGTATTAACCCTAGAAGCGCTACTAGTAGGGCCATGTCTCCAAAGCACTAAGTCACCTCGTTTATAAATATTTGCACGTTTACGGCGTTTGTCAAAATGATGCTTCATCTTAATACCAGCGTTTTGTATACGAGTTTTTGCTTTATCTCGCTTTGATTGAGTTGGTTCTGGTATACGTCCGGGCACAGAGACGTCACACACTGACCTACTGCCACGCGCAAACATCAAATCGTATGGCTTAAACCCTGTGGTTTCATTTATGGTATTGTTAATACCCCAAATAACGTCAGGCAAACAATTTGACCAGTTATTGGCAGCTTCGCTAGGGTCTGATGCACGGAGGCCACTGAGAATCGTGCGATTTGACCGCTCGACTTGCCCATTAGCACGAGCGCATGCAATTGCATTCAATGTATGCTTAAATTGTTTGTCGGAAGCAAATTTTTTGAAATTCCTACTCGTGAATGCTTTTCCGTGATCGGTTACTATCCTATCAGGGTAGCCAAACAAAGAAAATAATTTTTTAAGGACTCTTATACACTCTATTAAAGCGTCTGTAATAACAAGTATATATTGATAACCCTTCTTTGTCCTACAAAATGGGCCTAAATGATCGACGTGGATCATTCGGAATGGTTCACTTGGTTTTGGAATCGGATGTAACATTCCTTCTTTTCTCCCATATTCTCCCTTCCCGTATGCGCAATGTAAACAAGATGAAACATACTTCCGAATGAAACGCGTCATTTTTGGAAACCAAAAATCATTTTTTATTAAATCACTAGTACGTTTTAGTCCGACATGCCCAATTTCGTCGTGGTGCATCTGAACAATTTTCCACCTAGCCAATGCTGGAACTACGAGACGATTTCCGTTAAGAGTTTTTCGATATAACCTATTATCAATTAAAACATAATTATTTGCCAACTCTGGTTCAACTGGAACACTTTTTTAATCGTTCTATTATACTTTTTAATTTATCATCCTGATACTGAATAGTATAAAACCAATCTGCGACCTCTAGGCGGTTTACATTCACTGAATCGACTGGATTTCTACTAAGCGCATCAACGTGTTTCATGCGCTCACCCGGCCTATATTCAACACTAATATCGTAGTCTTGTATCATTAGCCACCATCTCGCTATGCGTGGAATTATGTCACGTTTGGTAAGCGTCGCGCGCACTGCCGTACAATCCGTGACGATCTTTACATGCTTCCCTACTACATAAACCCGAAATTTACGTAAAGATTCCACTACCGCAAGAGTTTCTAGTTCGTAACTATGATAAATACTCTCTTCTTTAGAAGTTACCCTGCTAAAATACTGAACTGGTCTCAAAGTTCCATCCGGCTGCTTTTGTAGTAATATACCAGCTATACCTAACTTGCACGCATCTGTGTGTATTTCCGTATGTAAGAGTGGATCATACAGAGCCAATACTGGTTTAGAACATAAACGCTTTTTAGTTCCTCGAAATTATTATTTTGACTATCACCCCAAATCCACACTGAGTTTTTCTTAGTTAAGTCAGTTAATGGGCGAGCAATAATAGCAAATTTACATATAAATTTTCTAAAATAACTACAAAGTCCAATGAACTGACGTACCTCGTGAACGTTTTTCGGCACAGGAAAATGTAACACTGCATCCAATTTACACTTCGAGGGCTGTACACCTTCACTCGAAATTTCATGTCCCAAATATGTAACTTTATCTTGCAGGAATGCACATTTTTTCATGTTAAGTTTTAAATTTTCTGACTGAAGTTTTTGCAATACGATTTCTAAAACGTCAAGTCCAGATGATACGTTACTTGAGGGTAGGAGTAAATCATCTAAAAATGCAAGAATTTCGACTGGCAAACCGTTAGCCGCTGGTGTCATGCGTATGGAATCTACTATTTTATTGACTAAACGCATAAAAACAGAGGGTGCGTTTGCTAGGCCAAACGGAACGCGTAAATATTCATATTGAGAATCGGGTAAAATGAAGGATGTTTTGTGTGTATCTTCTGGTGTAATGGCAACTTGGTGGTAACTTTGGGCCATATCAAGACTTGTGAAATATTTTTTGCCCGCTAATTTCGAAATCTGGTCATCTATATTCGGTAGTGGGTATCTATCCCTTACTGTGACTGCATTAAGTGCACGATAATCGACACATAGCCTGCTATCGCCATTTTTTCTTTTTGACTAAAATTACGGGTGACGCATAATTTGATTCTGACTCTTTAATAATACCGGCATTAAGTAACTCAGAAACTTTACGCTTAACAATCTCTTGTTCACTGTGCGATAACCTATATGGCTGCCTATGTATTGGTTGGTCAGATGTGAGCTTAATTTTCATCTGCAACAATTGTGTACAACCTAAGTCTTTTGTACTACTTGCGAAACTATTTTTGTAGCGTAATAATAAATTAAGTAACTTGTTACGATCCTCATCATCCAGTTGACCAATTTTAATTTCCTTTAAAGTAACATCGCCAATGCTAGTAGAATCAGTAATATGAGAGATTGAAAAAGCGTTAGGAACATTTAAAAGAGGAGAACAAGACTCTTGAGGAACCAGAACTTTATAACTTGGCTTTGGCAAAGAACACGAATTAGGCAAACTAATAGGCTTGGCTTTATCACTAACCTGGCTATTAGGTGTCGATTCCTTGCAGCTGTCTGCTCGTGCTAGGATCTCGCCAGCCTCCCACTCGATGTTTTCCTGGCTCGTGTTGATGACTTTGATGTAGCCTTCTTCGCCTCGAAGCAGTGTAGCAGGCAATGAGTAGGATACGCCTTGAAACTCAAAATGTCGAGGGGCAGTGCACACGTCGTTGTCCTTTCGATTTCCCAAGACACGAACCTTAACGATTGATGTACCAGGCGGCAGAGATTCCTTGGCCGAAGTTACAACTTTAAATTTGTGAGGTTCGTCTGCTACGTCTATTTCTCGGATAAAATCAGCATCTTGGTTTAATATCGCTTTTCCGTTGCTAACGATTAATGACACATGATCTGCGTTAATGATAGGTTGGCCAATTATTAGTTGAATCTGGCCCATATCGATGTTACTCAAATGTGCTTTGCAACGTAGCTGCAGTTCATCGATTTCGAGGTTGAATTCAACCACTCCGTGGCTGGTTATTAAATCGCCAGAAAATCCTTTGAGAATAGTTCTTGTAGGTACTGTTTCTAATGCCAATAGATTTGAAATTTGGCTATTAAGCACATTAACTTGGCTTCCCGTATCGATATAAGATTTAACATAATGACCGTTAATCTTTACCGTCTTTTTGTAAATGTCATTGTAATTTTGTATCACCTTAATGTCCTTAACGACTTCGCCTATTTCTTCCGACGGTATCTTATTAGAGCTACGACAGCGCGTCGCAATATGACCTTGCACGCCACACTTGTAGCATGTGCGTTGATCAGGCATTGTACAGTTACGTAACATGTGTCCTGTTTTCTTACATCGTGGGCACGGGTCAATTTCGGGGTTAATGATTTTCTTATCATTAGGTTGCTGCGTTTGATGTTGTTTTGGGTCTTTATTAGTGGATACACGTACCTCTTGAATCGGACTTTTGTAGTCATCTAATGTGCATAGAAAAGCCTCGTATAGTTCATCCGGTCGTTCACACTGAAAAGCTCGCGCATTTGGCTGAAGGGAATTAGGTAGACCTCGTATAATGCAGGATACGGTTGCGTTGTCAGATAATTTACAGCGGAAACACATAGCCACTTTGTCCTGGTAGTATTTGGTCATGCTCTCAGCAGGAAGTTTTTCTCTGCATCATTTCATCTAACAATGCACTGTAGTCACGATGTTTAGGGAATGTACGCATCAGCATACGTTTCCACTCGTCCCAAGGATGATCATAGTCCTCGAGTCTGTTGTACCACTTACGAGCTTGACCTCGCAGCTTGTCTTGTAGGTGAAATGCTTTTACCTTGTCGGTCCAGCCATGTATGTCTCCAAGCTGATCTATTTTCTTTAGCCATGTCTTCACGGTGCATTCGTCACCATCAGGGTCAAATTCTGGTATAAGTGACGCTGCACGGTAATCTTTTATGGGCGCGAACGAAGTAGAATCTACACCCAGGTCATGTATTGCCCTATTAACTTCATCCTGCAGCAAGCATTTAAGAAGTTTTCGTGCTGGTGGTGTAGAAGATTCACTGTCTTCGCTGGAGTCTTCTTGCGATTGAGCATCGTTAGTTTTCCATCCAGGCGGCCGAACTTTTCGCCCAATATCATCAGGCCGATTGCGTTTCATCCCGCTTCTGAGTGAAACAGGGAGGAAATAAAAGTTTCCCGACGAGTAATGAGTTTTATTACAATTCTCACAATTACTATTAATATTATCTCAATTATTAGTATTAATCACAATCGGGCAGAATTACGCCTTGCTTAAACGAATCACACCTCAAATTCACTGAAAAATCTGCTCACGGCACTATTTTTAAAACGATTATTCCGTTTCAACCGTTCAACGCGGCAGGGAGACAATGGCGGTGGCAAAACGGCTGTGACGTCACGACCAATCAGCGATGGCTGGCAAAAGGGGCGCTGCCGGACGTGACGTGGCTTTGGCTTGGCTTGGCGGGGCTCAATGCATGGCAGGCGTTACAATACATACTTTTCAGGGTTCATACATACATGAACCCTGAAAACATATCACTCCTTTTTTGGTCAGTCGTGTAAAAAGGTCGAATTTGGAAGATTTGACTGACTACTATATCAAACTGCAACACTCTAGTATCGGCTGTGTTATATTAGTACTAGCCGCGCCCCGGGGCTTCGCTCCAGTGGGAATTTTGGGATAAAAAGTACCCTATGTGCTATTCTCGTTATTTTCCTACCCGTATACTAAAGGACAAAGGGCACCAATTTATGGGCTCCGTCCCCACCCACCAACACAAATGGGACTGATGCCAAAGTGTTCCTAAAATGTTTATTATTTCATTAAAATAACTTTTTTTTTTCATAAATCAGTGGGGTTAATTAAAAAAAAAGTTTTGTAAATATAATTGGGCTCCCCATATAAAATGTATGGGATCTACCAACACAAATGAAACTGATGCCAAAGAGTTCTTGAAGTATCTACTATTTCATTAAAATCCTATTTCTTTCATAAATCAGTGGGGTTAATTAAAAAAATAACATTTTGCAAAAATATTTAGGCTCCATATAAAAATGTATGGGATCTACTAACACAAATGAAACTGATGCCAAAGTGTTCCTAAAGTATCTACTATTTCATCAAAATCCTATTTCTTTCATAAATCAGTGGGGTTAATTAAAAAAACAACATTTTGTAAAAATATTTAGGCTCCATATTTGTAAAATGTGCGATACAATGAAAACCCCATGCATTTGGGCAATGACCCCATAGTAAAAAAATATCAGCTTGCCAAGATATGTCAATTGACCTATGTTTCATTTCAGTTGGTGGGTGGGGACGATTCCGCCCTTTCATCAAAATTCGTCTAGATTCACAGACTCAGAAACTCACATCCAAACTTTGACATTTATAATATTAGTAGGAAGTAGGATAATAAGTAGAATTGGTGTGGCGACGTTTCGTAGCATGGAACGCACCATCAAGTCAAGACGGATGATGACGGGTGGTCATGGTCAGGTAGACAGAAGCAAGATGAGCGGTGCTCTCTTTATGATTTTGTAACTTTGTATCTTCCGCATACATAGAGCGACACAGACTCCGCTTGGAAGGCCTTGTTGCTCGAAGTACGCATTTATGTAAGTAGTTGTGAACGTGTTGTAAACTAATAGAGTGTTATTTTATCCCGGACGTACCACTATTGGGATTTTTGATTTTCCTTAATATCTGAGTCTGCCATTCGGATTAGAAGAATTCCTTCTGTATATGATAGCCAAATTAACGAGGAACGGGCCGGCGGAGCCCCAGGGGTTAGCTATCAGGAATAAAGGTCTCCGCGAACGAAGAAGAGGGCCTTGAGCTTCTGTATCTTTCATCTTAAAATACATATTAAAATAACCCCCTTTGTACAAGTATCCCAATAAAGGATGGCGTAGGCCACTGAATTTTGAATAATACAGCAAGTAGAAGCGCCCTATACCATTATATTAAAGTCGACTATCGCTAGTCTACCGATATTCTTCGGTTTCGATAGTATCGTTTTTTTAAATTGAAAATGTGATACGGGGCAATAGTTTATTGATATTATATATTATATTAAAATTTATTGTATCAAATGTACCTAAGGGTGACACTGTCAAGACAAGACTGACAAAACTCATAAAATAGTATAGATATAAAAAAATCATATCGATAGTATTGATCGTAGATCGTAGTATATCAAACTATCGATAGTGTGAGCTGTCGATAATATTATTCTTCCAAATAGTATCGATATAATTGATACTATCAATAGCAGTATCGAAATCTTTAAGTTTTCGAGATCAACAATCGATAGTCAAACTATCGATATTTGGGCAACTGTGCTGTTGTGGACAGCGCGCAACAAATCCAAACCATTCAGCGCGTCCCTATATTCCCGACGCGCCCTTGCTGAGTTGTGTGGCTCCCCTGCTGCCGAGCCACTGCTTTCACGACGACACGGACTGTAATCTTAGGTGGTGCGCCTCACTGACAGGACCACAGAACCAGGAAACTTTACCACGGCACTCAAATAAGAACACTTTTTTCCTTTTCTTCCTTTTATTGCACTTCACAACTCACGAACGACGAAGCCATACAAACATGCCCTGTTTATATAGCCTCGTCGGCCGGCTAATGGTGGGAGACATCAAAACCCCTCCCCCCACTATTCGGCTTACATTTTCACAACTACCCTCTATATACAATATTTGGCCACGACCCCGTTCTTTGTTTACATACATTAACTTATTCCTGTTTCAGACCGGGATACTTAATTATCCCAGTCCCAAACCGGGATAGCACATACTCTTAGCCGGCTGGGGAATAAAAGTCACCAAATTCAAACTTTTATTTGTAAACATTACATATTATATACATTTCATAGGGGCGGGCCATTCTATATTCAGTTATATCTATTTTATATATGTGCTTAACTAGCCTAATAACATGATCTAGCTAACCTAATTTGGGCAAAGCCTTTATTTACATTAAAATACATAAGAAAAACTCTAAGTTTAAAGGCACCCTATTGGAAGTTTACCGTAACGTGACCGCGGGTAGTTAAACATTAGCTACATTAAATTTATTAATTCGGCTGTCCGTAACATCTGCTTTATGTAAAAATGTTTGTCACTCCTGGCGCACACTAAAGAAACAAGTGTAATAGCAATATGTATGTAATTGAAAATCCAAATTTGAAAATATAAAATTTAGATTCAATGAGTAGTGTGAGTGAGCTAAGGAGCTTCAAAGCGTCTCTGCAGCCTATATACTCTCCATTTATTCTTACCAGTTCAATTTCAATTTCAATTTACTTTATTGTATCCATGGTATTACAAAGGTCACATAATAAATTATAGTTGGTAACATCATGGAACCCTGGTAGGGCACTACAATTCAATTCTTAACAACTAATTTATTAATTGAATTCCAAATACTGAATAAATAAAAATGTCAAATTAAATTTAATAAATATTAGAAATTAAGTAGGTATATCAAAAATTATTAGTCAGGAATGTCAAAGTACTTAATATAAATTAAAACAATCTAACAACTTATTCTAAAAATTCTTTTAAACAATAAAAACATTTTTCAATTAGATATTCTTTGAGCTTTTTGACAAACGTCCTTAAATTTTTTTCCGCTTTGATTTCTTCGGGGATTTTATTAATTAAATATTTTTATGGTCATAACTAGGGGACTAGAACCGAAGAGGCCCATTCTGCTAATTGGAAGATTTAGTTTTTTTTTATTCCTTGTCCACCAGTCCTATCATGTAAACAATCTTCACAGTACTTTTTGTTGAATTTTGTTGAAAATATATCAAATATTAGTTCAAACCTAAACATTCTAAAGTAAAACATTTATTAACCACGAAAGTAATTTCCTAAAAAGTCTATTTTAATTTATATTGTTGTAAAATCATAAAAAGACATGGTAAGATTGTTTACATGATAGGACTGGTAAGAATAAATGGAGTTTACGTCTGTCACGCGGCGACAACAATAATGCGTCTACCACTTTTATTTGGTTTCTATTATTTTAAATTCTGTGGTGTAGGCGTACCTGCAGTACAACCGATAAATAACTTTGTGAATGCTTTGGGTTACTTTGCAAAGATTAAATTTGTAAGCTTGCCTCTAAAAATAAACTTTCCATGTAAGTCTGATATGCGAAATAGATATTGTTACAAAAATAAACATATTGATTGCACGTAAAAAGAAAATACTTGAAAAGTTAAGGATACCTAAGTTTATATTCGCAAAAATATTAGCTGTACAGTAAATGTTGTACATATATACGAGTACAAAACAAATGTACAATGAACTAGCGTTTGCCCCCGGATTCACCCGCGTGAATTTCCCATGAGAACAGTACTATTCCCGGGATGAACGGTACCCTATGTCCTTCTCAGTACTTCTAACTAGGTGTAAGCGAAATTTCAGGAAGATTGATTCAGTAGATAAAGCGTGAAGAGGTAACAAACAAACAAACAAATAAATAAACAAACAATATACTGTAATTCGAAGTTCATTTGTAAATATTAGTCCCCAGAATTTGAAATAAATAATAATAACCAGTGACATCTTTAATGTTTACTTTTCTACGTTCCCTGCAGTTTCGTAAGAAGCTACTAGCTTTTGCCCGCGGCTTCGCTCGCGTGAATTTCCCACGGGAACTGTGCTTTTTCCCGGGATGAAAGGTACCCTATGTCCTTCTCCGTACTTCCAGCTACGTGTATGCGAAATTTCAGGAAGATTGGTTCAGTAGATAAAGCGTGAAGAGGTAACATACAAACAAACCAACAAACAAACTCACTTTCGCATTTATAATATTAGTTAGGTGTGTACCTATGTAAGTAGTTTTTATTTTATTTTTTTATTTATTTACTTATATTTTTATATTATAACTATTAGTTTTTTAACGTTATTGTATTTATTAATCCTAGTTCTGCGCCGTACCTGCTGATCTATGATCTATAAGTCCTACCTGTCGGTTGCCTGTAAGAAATTGCTGTAGCGATAAGGCCACCATTGTACATTAGCCTTTAAGACACATTGTACTCGTTTTTCTTTTTTCATGGTGCAATAAAGAGTTACTTACTTTGACATTTGACAAAATTGACATAATTCGAAGGTCTTGGCATATTCACATTACAGTTGCAACGATGCAGCTGTGTCCAATCTTTGTTATCCTTCTGTAGTCCGTATCTTCAAATGTCATACCCCATTCTTAATATAATACATTCAATATCAGACCTTATCGTAAAGGATTTCAGAACGAGTTTTAACACGATAAGTGCACATTTTCTTCAATTAAAAACTTGAACTAGTCAAATCAGAATCTACCTATAACATCTCTTTTTCAACTATTAAGTTCTACTCACGAAAGAGTCCTGCGTTCTTCTAGTCTCCTGACCCTTGCAACTCCTTCTCACCGTACTGGTTTTCTCTCTAATTCCTTTGCTGTTACTGCAGTCAGACTTTGGAATGCGCTCCCCGAAGTTATCAAAAGAGCCCCGAGTCGCGCCAGTTTTAAGACACAAGTGTACAAATTCTATCTATGAGTTTCGCTGCTTATATTATTTGTATATACTGTATTTATATATATATATACTTATGTATTATTTACATATATATTTATTTACATCTATATAAATATTTATTGTTGTATTTGTATTTAGTTATGTATGATATTATTATTTACTTAAGTATATGTACTTAGTAAAAAAATTTCTGTATATCCCAAAGGTTGGCTGGTAGATAATGCTTTAACATTAAGCCCTCCTATTGTACGTTTACTCTGTATTTTTGTACAATAAAGGTTAAATAAAAAAAATAAAATAAGTGTCAAAATAAAAATTATGTTTCCTTGCAGTCAAAAGCTGTTAAACGAGTTTGTTTCGGCGTTTTTTACTTGACTGTGGTCGTTCCGCAAAAAAACATCTTCGATGGTGCGGAGAATGAGCTCCAACAGTGTCCTGAAGCTCATCGATGAGAGAATGGATGCCGAAGCATATAAGAAATAGAAATAAATTATGTAATTAATAATAATAAATGTTTGAAAGTATTTATTATTTATTTTAAGTACCTAATAAATTTAATAAATGATGTAACAATAAATATTTTATGTTTTCCCAATATATGGACGCGTGGTCTGAATGAACCAATTTTTTTTTTTTTTATTGAATAAAATTTGACGTGAAGAAGTGTCTAAAACGATTTGAGATCACATGAAAGAAATATCAAATATTTTGATTTCCGCTAAGTAACGTTACTTTTCGGGAGTTATACATACCTATTACAAATCTACATTCATACCTACTGCAAATTATTATTTAAGTAATTACTCGTACATATTTAAACTTTATTTCTCAAAATCCTTATTTTGATGACGTCACATTTTAACTTTTTGCCAAAGCAAAATCTGCGGACTTACAGGAAAGCATTATCTAAAAGTTGACTTTTAGTTGATTCTTGATTGGAACACAGTATAAGTAACAAGAGTATTTCAATATGTTACAATGTGACGGTATTACATCGGGGTCACATGCAATCCCGCTAGGACATGGAAGCAGTGTTGCCATGTTATTAATATCGGCATGTTACAGTCTTAGTGATAATAGATATGCTCTCCTACGATGGCCAGGGACGAGGTGCGAAAACTTTGCCAGGGGGCCATGTGCAGTGGCCACAAAATGGAAACTGGTCATTAACTAAAGCTGTCTTCTTTTTTCTCGTATTACTAGCTTTTTAAATTTCCCACGGGAACAATGCTTTTCCCGTGTTGAAAGGTACCCTTTGTCCTTCTCAGTACTTTTTACTACCTATGTGTATGCGAAATTGATTGACTTATTAGATAAATCGTGAAGAGATAACAAAAAAATATCAAAAAGAAACCAACAAAGAAACTCACTTTCGCATTTATAATATTAGTTATATTAGGATAGGATTTAAATACAACAGTACATAATTTCTATTACATTATTATCCTATTACAATATTTGAGAAACATAAAATATACATTAAATTTTACAGAAATAAAAGCAACATTTTATATACCTACATACATATAACAATACTAGCTGTCGCCCGCGGCTTCGCCCGCGTGAGTTTCGCTTAGATGAAAAATCTCTCTTAGAGCTTTTCATCAGATGTTCCAGATCTTCAATTTTTATACGTCATCAGCAGAAAATGCTCATCAGGTTGAACGACTTTTAATAAGGCGCCATTTCCATATATGTTATAGTGTAGCTGGTCTCTTGCAGTTCTTCATCAGATCTTCCAGATCTTCAATTTTTATACGTCATCAAAAAATGCTCATCAGGTTG
The DNA here is from genome assembly GCA_018467065.1 of Ephestia elutella. Taxonomy (NCBI): domain Eukaryota; kingdom Metazoa; phylum Arthropoda; class Insecta; order Lepidoptera; family Pyralidae; genus Ephestia; species Ephestia elutella. Next base: position 7,749,599 of record CM031589.1, read on the forward strand.
AACGACTTTTGTTAAGGCACCATTTCCATATTTCTTATAGTTTAGCTGTTCTGTAAAAGTTTTTCATCAGGTGTTCCAGTTTTCAAAATAAATTATAGCCTATATGTTGCCCAGGCTTAATAGCTATAGAACAAAAAAAGTTTCATTCAAATCCGTCCAGTAGTTTTTGCGTGAAACGCGTATAGACAGACAGACAGACAGACAAGAAATTCCAAAAATTTTTTTTTGCTTTCTATTAATCTTTTTAAGTGTCCCTCTATCCATTTCAGTCAAAAATACTAAATGTACAGAGAAAATATTTTTACTGTTTTATTATATGTATAGATAACAATATTATTACGAGTATTGGGAGTATTTTTAAATTGCATTTTACAGTAAATTAATTAAAATACCTAACTAAAACACTCTTAAGTCTTAATCCAAAAAAATAAAAGCTTATCACTTCCCTTAAACATTATTCAGCAATATCAGATATTTTTAAATTAAAACTCGGTTTTTAATGTTGAAATAAACAAATAGCTATAAACTATAAATTAACAAACTGAGAAACTGACTGATTTACTTTAAAAAGACATTAAAAAGTAGCAGTAGTTATTAAAATTAAACAAAATTTAACCGAAAGCTTAACGAAATTTTGACACCACTGTGTCACGCCCCGGACTGTATAAAAGGACTGAAATTCACTTCCAAAGCGTAGTTAACTATTTCTCCTGTAAAGGGTAACACCGTGGTTGGTTCCAATCAGGAGTCTTGAATTTAGAACAATTTTTTTTTATTCGAACACAATAACTGGCCAGTATTTTGGATTTGCGACGTCTTTTTAAGAAGTTTGTATCTAACAGGTAAATAAATATTTTTCAATTATTTTTGGTAAAGTTAATAAAAATATATCCATATTTATATACTGAAAGTAATGTAAATATTCTAGGGAAGTTGCTAATTGTAATACCCCAAAACTTATTTTATGAGCTAACTTATTATTTATTGGTGCGTGTTTCAATAATAGTTTGGATTAAGAATTCTTTCCCAATAATAGTCTACTATTATTGGGAAAGCATTAGGCATTGTACACTTTTGCTATAGAATTGTATTGGTGTTTATATTAAGTATAGAAAGCACTCCAACAGTATAAAAACCTTTATAATTAGGTATGTTAGATAAAATTGTTACTTTAGAGTACTTATATTAATTCTGTGACTTTAGTTTAAATCGATACTTTTCTTAAACAAACTCGTAAAAAACTGCTGTCATGCCTAGAAATAAAAAACCTATACCACCGTGACGGGTTAACGTAAGGGTGCTAACGACATTCCACATATTATGTCATTTTAGAAACTCATAAGCCTACAAAAATAAGTTTATTATCGCTAAAACATCGCACTCCTTTTATAATGAACTAATTTAATGAAATTTATTCATCATCATCTGCCTTACCTTATCCCATCATCTGGTGTCGGCACAAAATGTCCTTTCTCTCCACAATTTTCTATCCTTAGCCATAATTTTATCCACTCCCAATACCTTCATATCCTCCTAAACACAATCCATCCATCTCTTTTTAGTTTTAAAAATTTGTTACAACATAATAAAAATCTTTATAGATTTTTTAAAGTTCAATAACATGGTTCTCTTCAAAACCTGAGTGAATAGGCTGTTCTGGGTAAGCTCGCTATACCGTAAATCTCATCTCTGTCCTCGGGCAGGATTATGGTCAAGAGCAAACCCATCTTTTATTTAAAAAAAAAATATTATCTATAAGTTCTATTCCAACCCTTGCCCAAAACAATAAAATATACTTAAAGTGGTGAAATATACTTAGTAGGTATAATAAAATTAGCATGAACATTACGAGGTGAGCTGAACGGACTCCGATTAAGTTTATCCGATTATTTACACAGAATAGACGAAACAGAAGGGTACTATTTATGTGGCGACGGAGAGTGACAAAGAGAACTTAAAAACATATTTTTTTTAAATATTTCTGATGAAACGACAATTAAGTATAAAAAAAAAATCATTATTATTTTTTGTTTTCTTTTTTCAGGCTTAGAATACGATTATAATAACTTCACTTATATTTAAAATTATGTTTCATTCATGAAATCATTAAATTTATCATTACACATTAATGAAAATTTTAAAAAGAATATATTTTATATGAAAACCTGTAAAATCACATTAAAATTTACTTTTGTTTTCACCTATTTATTTAACTTTGTTTGTTTGAAATTTTTAATGCGCAATACACATTCAACATAATACAAATTCTTATTATGTAACTGTTTTCAAGTATCGTAAATCTTTTATTATAATTTTCTGTCACCCATTATTTTGTATCGTTTGTCCCCAAAGGTATAACTTTTTATAATCATTTCATTCGTCGACTCTCTACTGACTATAAGTATACAGAAATAAATTAAAAATACTTTATAGCTTTTAAAAATACCTAAAACCATTTTTTTTTTATTTGTAAAATTTAAATTAATTTTTTTAAGTAGGATATTAATTGAATTATACTCGTATTATAAAGCGACTACGTTAGTATTTGAATAAAAAAAAACTATTCCAACCCGTTGATTATTTACCCTAATAAAATGCCGGGAAAATACCCAAAACCATAAAAATTAAGCACACACATCTGCATAAAATATACTTAAATTTTCACTGTAGAGTTTCGTAGCACGTCGTCGTAGAGGGTCTACGAGGATTGCACAATACGTCGTCGTAGGCAGGCACCGAACCAATTTTGTTGTGTATTGATTTTTGTTATTATTTCATTCAAAAACTGCTAATCACGTCTTTTAACCCAATAATGTTCTTAACTAACTGCCCGAAACTTCGTTCGCGCGTACCTCCGGTTCGAAGCGGCTTATCAAGATGAAACCTACGCCAAGATCAAACTTAAAATCTGGCTTAAGTTTCGTCTTAGAACCTGAGATATGCGCGGACGAAGTCGCGGGCACAGGCTAGTACAAACATAAAATTACACATACAATAAAATCTTTTGACATTCAAAAAGAAAAAGAAATACTTGCATGTCCATAGACAAAATCTAGTTAACCGTAACGCAATAAAAAGTAATAAAATTAACATCAACAAAAGAAAAACCCCTGTGTAGGGCCCAAAAGGCTTTAATTAACAATTCCAGTTAAAATATCACTTTGTTAAAATATATTTCGTTTGTAATTGATATTCTTCGAATTATTTATTTTAAGAAAATATTGTTATGACAAAAAAAACCCCGACTTTTTTTTTTAATTAATTTTGATGACTCAAACTCTAGAACTTTTATATGCATGGACATTTGTGTAAATAAACTAAATCATATTTTCAGAAGTAAACCAAAATTATAAACAATTTTTGTATCAAACAAGCGAATTATGTTTGCGTATACGTTGGTGTTTGAAATATTATTGTTTGGTAAAAGATATAGATAATGTGTATGTATTTAGGCAAATAGGTATATATGTGATGTCAGAATCATTTTAGCAGCTATTAACAAGCCATGAAAGTCTATAATGGTATGGTATGATATGCATGCGAGTGACTTTAGAACAAGATTTTTTTATTTTTGCCTAGAATTTAGCCTACATGATCAAAATTGTTTGAAGTACACAGTATTTTAAGGAGTACAGAGTATTTTAATGAGATTTTTATTTTCTGTGAGCGATGCAGCTGATGACATGTAGAATAAAAAAAATATATTTGGCCCAGCAAAGTACCAGATACTCACTTGGCCAATTGTACCTTTTTAGGGTTCCGTACCTCAAAAAGCAAAAACGGAACCCTTATAAGATCACTTTGTTGTCCGTCTGTCTGTCAAACCTTTTTTTCTCAGGAACGCTTAATGGTATCAAGTTGAAGTTAATATCGAATACTCGGATCAACAGTCTCTTTCAGAAAAAAAATAATCAAAATTATACGTCAACGCGATCAAGAGATATTACAGTAAATGTTGCGAATTTTCGCATATTTTGCGATTTCAGGCAGCAATCAAAACCTATGTACTTCCCGTTGGCCTAAAATTATGAAATTTGGCAAAAAGCAAGGTCTAACTTATACAAGAATAATTCCGAAAATTGTAAATATGTTGTTGGAAGTCTAAAATAAAGTGTTACAAACTTATTTTTGCGCTGGATTCAGTATGAATCTTAGGGATCGAACTGCAAAGTTAAATTGCGTGTACGGAACCCTCGGTGCGCGAGTTTGACTCGCACTTGGCCGGTTTTTTTATTTATTTATTAAATCAAATCATTTAAGTACAAAATAAAAATCATTTACATGCTATCCTAAAACTACGAATCTCTCAAACAACATCAACCAGCCAACATAAACTACTACTACCTGATATTCTACATGTGAAATATCAGATTGGCTTTTAAAATAAGCTGTTTTAATTCATGTATTCGTTTTCACATTTTCACTCATTTGGTAATTACCACTCTCCCGTTCCGAACCGTGTTCTGAATCTCTTGTTACAGGGTAATTGGGGCCCACTACTTAATAGTACACGGAGAATTCTCCATGAGTAGGTAGACGGCCTTACAATTAGTCCTGTAGAGGTTAATAAAAATAGCCCAATAAATTAAATATATTTTTGTAAACTACAACAATTTTAGAATTTTACAAGGAATACATTGGTATATTTTTACGGAGGAATGAATGTATTGGTATATTTCCTGGATACGCTCTGAAACTTTAATTAATGGGTTTATATTATAGGTACTGATTGTTTCTTTCAAACTTTGACGTGATGACACACATACTCTTGTTATTCCTCTATTTTGAATGATGATACACTTTGCGAAAACCATTTTAATTTCAGGTTCCCTTAAATATTAGAAACGTATAAACGTTGTACGTTTCACAAAGTGGATAACATGAAATATATTAGTTTTCGAAAGTTTCTCATAAGTGAAATATTGAGGGCTTAATAACAGAGCTTTGTCCGAACGGTCCCTAAAGCTTATGGAATTACTAACAATTTTACCTCAAAACATGCGCTGCGTATTTTGTCAGTCCGCACCTATTACTACATATAAGGGCCTTGTACCAAATTTTCCATATAAACCTCCGTATAGTACCGGTATACTTTCCGGTACTTTATATGAGAATTTGGTACCGATGGGAAAATTTGGTAATCAGCTCTGCTGCATAGTAGGTATATACTAGCCGCACCCCGGGGCCTCGCTCCCGTGGGAATTTCGAGATAAAAAGTACCCTATGTACTAGTCCCGGTATTTTTCTACCCGTATACCAAACTTCATCGAAATACGTCCAGTTGATTTTGCGTGATTGAGTAACAAACATCTTCACAAACTCAAACTTTCGCATTTATATTGGTAGGATTATACAGACCTTTTTACACGACTGACCAAAAAAGGAGTGTTATGTTTTCAGGGTTCATGTATGTAAGTATGTATGTAAGTTTCTTTATTCCACCATAAGTCCTGAACGGCTTAACAGATTTTGGTGTGAGAGGTATTGTTAGATTCCTTGCATTCCTTAGAGTGACATAGGCTATGTAAGTTGTCAGTCGTGTTTTTTTTTTAAATAAGCTTGTTTCAGTTTGTACACAACTCTTGGCCATGCCCCCGCTCTCATGGGAATTTCGATTTAAAAAGTCATTTCCCATACAGTCGTATTCGCCAGTGCATGAAACATGAAAGAGCAAAAATATAATAAAACTAGCATGGGCCTAGGACTTCATTCACGTGGAAATTTCGGGAAATCCTCTCTTAGTGCTCTCCTACACTCCCTAAGGAACCTACATGCCAAATTCCAACTTCCTACGCCTAGTAGTTTTGGTCGTGTGAATAGGGGACCGGACAAGGCATGAGAATTGTTAAAAATATGTAATTTTATAATAGAATACATATAATTAAACACATTTTGCGACTTTTCAGCACGAGTTTATTCTCCAGAGCTAATTTATTCGAGTTCAAACTTTTAGGGAAAGTCCATTTTCTACGCGTGACGTCATATGAATGTACGATTAGTTAGGGGCGTTTTGGTATCGTCCAAATATCGCTTAAAATTTGAATTGTTTTTTGCTATATCTTGGGAAATACTTTGGTTATGGATGTGATTCTTTTAGGGATGATTCTATTAATGTGAGATATTTCAAAGAAACATCGAAAAAAATAGTCCGGTGTCCCCTATTATTTCTATTCTTGTTCACTGCATTTAATATAACGTTATAATACGTCATACCATAACCGTCAAGTGTACCGTACCTGAACTGTATAAAGTCTCTTACACACTGGCTGATATGTTTTAATTCTAACTATATCGTTAGCCTCAGAGGAATAACTATAGTGATTACTCTGAGGACTTAACTCATACACATTTTTTTCAACAAATAACTTTGTACCTTAATGAACGAAAAATAGAGATGAATATGCATTAGCTAAAAATATTACGCGTCTCGTCCGCTTCGACTCTGCCGAGTTAGAGTGCGTTCCCCTAGCAAAAAAGTACTGGATATTAAAACGTGGTGTTACTAAATAATTAGAGTATGACGTCGTGTAAATGTTTATATAAGTTTCACAATTCGTTTTTGAGATTTTAATTACGAACAGATTCTGCTAGGATGACATTTAGAACATTCCCCCAGCAAAAAAGTTCTCGAATCGAAATGAAAGTAAGTACAATAATTAGAGTGTCGTGAAAGGAAAATGTTTATGAATAAATAAAATTTGTGTATCGAAAGACTTGGGAGAAATTCATAATTCTGCTGGTGGAACGTTTGGCAGGATGCTGGATCTCCTGGGGTAGAGATATGACTTTTTTTTACACAAGTCGTTATTCATTTGTGTATAATGTTTGTAAAAATAGAAATTTAAAAAATATTACCGTTCAAGAGCTAAAAATAAAAACGTGAATTTAGGTATTTTGGCGCTTGTACTATAAATATGGGCCCTAGAGACTAATTGGTGACGTGAGTTTGTACTTTGAAGTTGCTTTCAATGTCTATGTAAGTATCAACATAGTATCATAAGTATTTAATAAGTTATGAGAAAAAATGCAATGATTCGGCCGCCATGAATTTCGACAGTCCATTAGACGAGTTGGTCTTTTATTTACGGAATTCACATGTTTTGCATTAATTGCTAAATATAGTTAACTATCCATTCACCAAAAATCAGATCAATATATGTAGTAGTTTAAGAAATATAATTATAAATCCAAGCCAAAGTTAAATAGCATGATAAGCCGACCAAATTCGAGAATCTAGCAAAAAGCGGCCGTACAGTATATATTACCAACCATCCGAAATTTGCAGTATTATAAACGTAATTTAGTACAGGCGCGTACACAACTGAACTAATATAATTTTCAATGAAGAGTTTTTGTCCAGGATGACAAGATTTTTATTGTTAACTTATTTATATATATATTTTGCGTTTAGTTACTGTGCGCAGAGAATCCGGGCAAACGAAATGGCGGGAGGGTTCGGTACCGAAAAATATACCGGGTAAAAAAAGTACCGGTAAAAAACCTCGACCCGACACTACGTCTGTCCGACTAACCTAACCTAACCTATACGCAGTCTGCTACCACTGTAGTTTACAACGGGAACTACAGAACCCTGTATATTAAACCTAACCTAATAGCTACCACCACCCACAAACCCAAGGGTCACTTACCAAACTTAATCTTCTGCTCTTCGGATCCAATCTTGAGTGTCTTCGGAAAGGGGGGGGTTGTTCCCTAAATCACCCAACCTACCCCATGAGATCTCAATCCCCAGAAAAAATACCTGATCCGTCTAGCAGTTCCACTCGGCAACAGATTTCGGCGTCCCCAGGCAGCCACGTTTCGCATCTCACAAGAAACAGTCAAAGTAAAAGGTTTCACAAACACAAATGTTCAATAGTTATTTAACAAACAGGAAATTCACAAATATAACTCAAACTAGTTAACAAGCAAAAGACGCGAGACCTCTCCGCGTATTAAAATCAAACCGATATGTCAGGACAAATGGCGGCCGTCCGCCATGCCATTCACGCGAGCAATTTCATGCGGCGCGGCCTCCCCGCGCGATGTCCAAACAATACTGAATTCAAAATGGTCGCTCGCGACTGCCGACGCCGGCCGAGCGGGCGACGACGCTACTAATATGAAACTACCGCACGCGCTAGAATATTACGGCGGCGAACGGACAAAACAACATAGATTTTATTACAAACATCCCCCCGTCCCGGTCTGAGAAGCAGACCGCTAGCTTACTCTACGGGAAGGCGGGCGAGAGAGGTCACAGCTCTCCTCAAAATCGAACCGTCGACCAACACCTCAGCCACACGCGGAGTGCCATCTCCGCCAAGAATCAAACGTAATATGCGAGCTCGTCGCCAAAGCAATGAGGGCAAATTTGCCTCTTTTAACAACACTAAATCACCCTCCCTGGGAGGCTCAGTCCTGTCTGTCCACTTCACTCTTTGCTGCAGCAAATGCAAATATTCAAGCGACCAGCGACGCCAAAAGTCCTGGCTCATTTGCTGCAACATTTGAAAACGCGACAACCGATATACGCGTTCGTCCTTCCACGGGTATTCGGGCAGGGCATTCAAAGGCCCTCCCACCAAAAAATGACCAGGGGTGAGAGCTTCCAAGTCATTTGGATCTGGAGATAGCGGACAGAGAGGACGAGAGTTGAGGACCGCCTCAACTTTACAAAACACTGTGGCCAGCTCTTCAAAAGTTAGAGCCGTTTCTCCGATAATGCGGCGGAGGTGGGTCTTTGCGGATTTCACAGCCGCTTCAAAAATCCCTCCCCAATGGGGGCAACTTGGGGGACTAAACTTCCAGGTTATTCCCCTTTAGGCAGGAATTTGACTTAAACTAGTACAATTTTTATCAATAAACACAGAAACATCCTTAAGATAATTTACAGTTCCTTTATAGTTTGTGCCATTGTCAGACCTAATAAGGAAGGTAGACCTCGACGCGAAACAAAGCGATCCAACGCGGCGACGAAGGCCTCCGTAGTCAGAGCCGATACCACCTCCAAATGGACAGCCTTGGTGGCCAAACAAACAAATACACACAAATAGCCCTTCACAATACGGGCATTACGAAAGGGAGAAGCCTTGATCGAAAAGGGACCGGCAAAATCGGTTCCAACGCCGTCAAACGGTCTCGAAGGTCGGATTCGATCAGCGGGCAAATCACCCATCTGTGGTTGCATCGTGGATGCCTTCAACCTATAACATGCAATACATCGAAACAGGACACTACGGATTGCTCTTCGGGCAGACAAAATCCAAAACTCGCGTTGCAAAATAGCCAACAAAGCATTGCACCCAGCATGGGCGTTACGAATGTGTCGATCAGACACCAAAAGCTGCACCAAGGGTCCGCCCTTGGGCAACAACAGAGGATGGCGAGTCTCATATGGAAGATCCGCCTTCCGGAGCCTGCCTCCAACCCGAAGAAGCCCATCCGAGTCGATGTACGGGTTCAAACGAGCGACCGCGCCCTTCAACTTAGCGCGTCCGTCGCGCAAAATACGAAGCTCTGACTCAAACCGTCCGGTCTGCACGACACGGACCCAATGCAACAATGCGCTCCGGCGCTCTTCTGCACCTGCAATCGGCTCCAACCGCTTTGCCTGTGGGTTTCTACAATTATGTATGAAACGCTTAATCCTACTGGTAACACCCAGAAGCTTATCCAAGCTGCTATACCGAGCAAGTAGCCAATCCGGCTCCGACGTCGTCTCAGCGACTACAGCATGTACACGAAGCCCAGCCAAACTCAAAGAAGTAACATCTGTCTGACAGACAGGCCAAGATGTTTCTGATCCCATCAGCCACTCTGGGCCCCACCAGAGCGGGTGTGACACCAATTCTGGTGCCGTACAACCTCGGGAAGCACAGTCCGCTGGGTTAAGCTCTCCCGGCACATGTCTCCATGTTATATCAATTCCGATATTTTGAATTTGGGAAACCCTGTTTCCAACAAAAACCTCCAAGGTATGTGGGGCCGCGCGCAACCATGCAAGCGCGACCTGGCTATCCGACCAGGCGAAGATGTCTCGTATCTCGACCGTGGCCGCCAGCTCACTGGCAACGTGATGCAACAATTTAGAGAGAAGGTGAGCTCCACTCAACTCAAGCTTGGGAATAGTCAGCCTAGTCCTGATGGGGGCGACCTTGCTCTTCCCTAACAAAAGCGAGACATTGACCCGGCCATCGGCGTCAACTGTCCGCATATAGACTGACGCGGCGTAGCCTCGCTCCGACGCGTCACAAAAGCCATGCAGGCTGGCTCGATATTTCCCGGGGGGCAATATTCGACGAGGCAAGGCAATCCGATTGACTTCCTTAATCGATGAAAACAACTCGAGCCAATCATCCAATGGAGGACCAAACAGCGGCTCGTCCCACGAGACGCCCAAAGTCCAAAGTCTCTGAAGAAGACACTTCGCAGAGAATATCACTGGACTGATCCAACCGCTTGGATCAAACATACGGGCTATTACGGACAACACCGTTCTCTTAGTCCAGACCTTTGGTATTTCCAAGTCCACTTGGAATGTAAAAATATCGGTTAGCGGCTGGTACTGCATGCCCAGCACCGCTATCCTGTTGGGATCATCCACATCCTCAAACAGGTGAGGGTTCTGTTGGTGATCCTCCGGGATCCCTTCTAGAACTTTAGGCTCATTAGACAACCACTTACGTAGCTCGTAGCCACCTGTCTTCAATATTTCAATCAATTCATCCCGCAGTAGGAGGGCCTCCTCAATACTTTGGGCTCCGGTGCACACGTCATCAACATACAAGTCACGTGACAGCACGGAAGCCCCACGGGGAAAGCGGATCCGTTCCCGCTCTGCCAATTCAAGCAATGATCTGATGGCGATATAGGGACTAGATTTCAAACCATACGTGTTTGTGTTGAGTTCATACACCGTCACAGGATCCTCAGGGCGCTCACGCCAGAGTATCAACTGGAATCGCCTGTCCTCAGGATGTATGACTGTCTGGCGGAACATCATCCGGATGTCCGCGCCAAAAACCACTTGATGTCTTCTAAAGTTCAAGATGATGTCAATTATGTCCCTATGCAATTTGGGACCTGAATGCAAACATAGATTCAACGAAACTCCGTTCGAAGTGGGTGCGGACCCATCAAAGACAGTCCGCAACTTGCCCGTTGAGGCCTTCACCACCGCGTGGTGGGGCAAAAAATAATGCTCAGTTGAGCTCCAATCAACTCGAGCCGGAGACATGTGACCCAAATCCTCGTACTCGCGCATAAATTCAATATATTTATCGCGAAGTACGTGGTCACGCTGCATGCGTCGCTCCATGGACAGCAGTCGTTTCTCCGCAAGCGCCCTACTTTGCCCTAGGCTAGGACGTGTAGCAACAAATGGTAATCTAGTTACAAACCGACCGGAGGGCAACCTCTCCGTGGTTGATCGAAAAGAAGGCTTCGCACTCAGCGTGTTCCGGATCCATCCTGGAACTCATAGGTGGCTCCTCCACCTCCCAAAACCTTTGCATGGTCTTGGCCAAGGACGCAGATGCGACGACCGGTGGCTCCTCCACGGTGCTATTATCAAACACAGGGCCCATCAGGGCGAAACCAAAGATAGTAGACACTGCCATCAGTGAAGACGAACCCAGAGCTTTCTGGGTACCCAACAAAATCCAACCCAATACGTCCGAGCCCAGGAGCAAGTCCACTGGGCCGGGATGAAAGACAAAGGGGTCGGCCAAATCCAGACCCGAAACCAAAGACAACACACCCGGCGGTATGTCTGTCGAGGGGTGCCAACCCGCAATGGTATCCATTACCATAGCCGAAGTCGTGATCCTCATTGTGGAGGACTTCAGCGAAGAAAAGGTGACAAGTGTCTGGCCCGTCAGACACTTCACTTGTATGCCACCAACTCCAAGAAGTGGCACAGGCGAGTCTTCCACGACTAAACCTAACTGGTGTGCCACTCGAGTGGTAACCAAACTGCTTTGAGCCCCTGAGTCCAACAGAGCTCTCAAATTCATGGCTTCTCCCCCACGACCCCATACGCGGACCACCGCGGTGGGGAGCAGAACCGTCCGCGGCTCTGTCCCAGCAAGGGAGCAAGCTAGTTACGGGCTCCCCACTCTCTCCAAACCAGGGGCGCGCCACTGACCCGGATAATATGGCGGGCGAGTGCACATCCCCATCTGAGGGGGGGCATAATCCGCGGCCCGGCCATACCTATAGTACGGCGGGTGGTACTCCAGCCGTGGGTACTCGTGCAGCGGCGGAGAAAACCGCTGCGGCTGCATGTGTTGGGTATTGGTAACCCGCGTGGCCCCCACTCTCACGTCCGATCTAGGGCCCCCGCCCATGGGGGCCCTATCCGGGGCCTGGCCAGCCACATACTGGCCCCGACCTTGGGGCGCGTGGTCCCGGTCCGCCAAGACCCGCGCCGGTACGCGACCCCCCTCCCGAGGGGGGGTGCGACGAGCGAAGCCGCGTCCTCCGTCCGATGGTGGAGGGCTTCGCGCAGGAGCGCCCCCGCCCATAGGGGACCCCTGCCTCAACAACCGGGGGCCATCCCCGTTCCGGTTCATGCAGAGCATCACGTGGTGCAGCCCACGGCATGCACTGCATGGTATGGCTCTGGGACAGTCACGTGCATAGTGACTGCCCAAACAGTAAAAGCAAAGTTCATGCCGCCTTGCCATGCGGCGCCGATCTTGTACTGGCAGTCTCTGCCAGTCCCTGCATTGCAGCAGGCTGTGGCCCATCCGGCCACATTGCAGGCAGTCCGCGTCCCCCGCGACTGCTGCCGTGTGTGCAACCCGCACACCAGCTCCACGCGGTGGCGGTTGCCGTCCCTGTTGGGGCCTACGTTCAGGCGCTCTGGATGGCGCTGAGTCCGTCATGGTATTCTCAGCCGCCCGTGCCTCAAACTCCAAAAACTTCACCAAGTCAGTGAATGTTGGTAGGGTGGTGCTATCCCGTTCCGCATTCTCGCGCTCAAATCGCGAGCGGATGTCATTGGGTAATTTGCCCAATACAATGTGCACCAGCAAAAAGGACCATTGGTCCACCGGCAGCCCCAGTGTGCGGAGCGCGTTACAGGCCACTGTAACGGGCGTGAGCAACTGCAGGCGCAACTGTGCCCTGTTGGCCACCTTGGGCAGGGCCATCAACTGTGCGGCGTGCGCATCCGCTAACAAACGTAAGTTTTGGTAGCGGGAGTTCAATAACTCCCAAGCCGTATCGTACTGGTCGTCCTCCACCCGGAGGTGCTGGATGAGCGACCGCGCTTCATCCTCCAGAGTGGAGAGGAGGTAGGCCATCTTCTGGGCCTTCGACAAATCCTGTCGTGCTACGACCAGGGACTCAAACATATTTTTATATGCCACCCACTCCTCCATCCTACCCCCAAAGTGGGACAGCTGAAGGGTGGGGAGCCGACCAGTAACCGCTGGTCCTTCCTGTCTAACAGGGGTGCGAGGGGCTGGTCCGCCAGCCTGTCTCGCCCTTATTGCGGTCGCCGCCTCCGCGATATCATCGTGCAGACTCAGGATCTGGTCCATGTCCGCCATGTGACCTGCGTAGACCTCCGGGGCAAGTTCGGCTTCGGTAAGCACCACCATGGCCGCTTCCGCGCTAATCAATCGTGAGTGGAGGTGATCCGCTCTTAGCAGTATGGCGCCCTCCCTGTCCTTCCGGGACAGGAGTCCTCCGGCCGTCACAAACCATCTCAGTTCGTTGGCGAGTGTCGCCTTAGCATTGGAGGCCTTCGCCATCGCGTCAAGTCACAAACAAAAAATAACAAAAGGTAAATAAAAAACAACAAAATCAAGCAACTACACGAAGAACCGCGGTAGGTATGAGAATGGCACAAACCCGGACCGCACGGTACAAACCGCAAACAAATACAAAAAAGGTTACAAATATTCTTATACAAACAAACTAAGAAAAATCTAATAATTTTTACAAACAATTAATTATTTTTTACAAACGAACAAATAGAGGGTAGATAAACTACGCTCTGCTACTAGAAAATGTGCAGAACAACTACGCTCTGCTACCAGAAAATGTGCGCAGAGAATCCGGGCAAACGAAATGGCGGGAGGGTTCGGTACCGAAAAATATACCGGGTAAAAAAAGTACCGGTAAAAAACCTCGACCCGACACTACGTCTGTCCGACTAACCTAACCTAACCTATACGCAGTCTGCTACCACTGTAGTAGAAAAAATACCTGATCCGTCTAGCAGTTCCACTCGGCAACAGATTTCGGCGTCCCCAGGCAGCCACGTTTCGCATCTCACAAGAAACAGTCAAAGTAAAAGGTTTCACAAACACAAATGTTCAATAGTTATTTAACAAACAGGAAATTCACAAATATAACTCAAACTAGTTAACAAGCAAAAGACGCGAGACCTCTCCGCGTATTAAAATCAAACCGATATGTCAGGACAAATGGCGGCCGTCCGCCATGCCATTCACGCGAGCAATTTCATGCGGCGCGGCCTCCCCGCGCGATGTCCAAACAATACTGAATTCAAAATGGTCGCTCGCGACTGCCGACGCCGGCCGAGCGGGCGACGACGCTACTAATATGAAACTACCGCACGCGCTAGAATATTACGGCGGCGAACGGACAAAACAACATAGATTTTATTACAAACAGTTACAATACAATATTTATTGAAAAACTCTGCGCTCGTTCTATCTTAGGTATCTAGTATAGGACCGATTCCTACTGGAATGGCTGCGGCGCGGCAATCACTTTCACTATGATAGAATTATAAACCTTATATTTCTACCCCATACGTACATAACTTATATGACCGCGCTATTGTAGTGCCTCCGCTCCGGTATGTTTGAAGAGGCTGGTATAGATTGTTTTGCTACGATCATGCGCCACCCTTTTTGCTTAGGAGAGTGCGCGGTAGTACCAACAGCATCCTAAAGATGATAGGTACGAGGTGGGACTGCCCGCACTTGGCTCACTGCCGGAGCTTACCTGCTCCGTGCAGAAATATATTATAATAAAATAGTTTGTAGGGTGTGATATTAACATATTTAAGTTAATTTAATAATGTAAGATATGAGTGTAATCACTTGAAGATATACATATTATATTGGTACGTTTTTCAGAGCCACACGGGTCCATTGGGACCCGGTCCAATGAGGCGTTCATGGGGCCAAAGCCGACATGAAGAGGCCTTTTTGTACCTTTTTATCTAAAAGTGAGATGGCTGCATCTGCGGAGATCTGCCCCTTAATGTACCATAGATATGATATATGTGATATACTAACCTAATTTGAAGAAATAAGATGTTTTTTTAGGTATGCTAACATTTGAGCACGCATCTGTACACTGAAAAAAGAGGTAATACACTATCAATTTCAGTAAACCACTTCAATATACTGCACGGTCGCTTTTTGGTAGACTCTCGAATTTGGTCGGCTTATCATGGTATTTCACCTTGGCTTGGATTTATAATTATATTTCTTGAACTACTGCATATATTGATCAGATTTTTGGAGAATGGATAGTTAACTATATTTAGCAATTAATGCAAAACATGTGAATTTCGTAAATAATAGACCAACTCGTCTAATGGACTGTCGAAATTCATGGCGGCTGAATCATTGCATTTATTCTCATAACTTATTAAATACTTATGATACTATGTTGATACTTACATGGACATTGAAAACAACTTCAAGGTACAAATTCACGTCACCAATTAGTCTCTAGGGCCCATATTTATAGTACAAGCGCCAAATTACCTAAATTCACGTTTTTATTTTTAGCTTCTGAACGGTAATATTTTTTAAATTTCTATTTTTACAAACATTATACACAAATGAATAACAACTTGTGTAAAAAAAGTCATATCTCTACGCCATGCCATTTAGGAGATCCAGCATCCGGCCAAACGTTCCCCCAGCAGAATTTTGAATTTCTCCTAAGTCTTTCGATACACAAATTTTATTTATTCATAAACATTTACCTTTCACGACACTCTAATTATTGTACTTACTTTCATTTCGATCCGAGAACTTTTTTTGCTGGGGGAATGTTCTAAATGTCATCCTAGCAGAATCTGTTTGTAATTAAAATCTCAAAAACTAATTGATGCACAAATTTGAAACTTATATAAACATTTACACGACGTCATACTCTAATTATTTAGTAACATCACGTTTTGATATTCAGTAGTGTTTTGCTAGGGGAACGCACTCGCCGAGTTAAGCCGTAGTGCCCTACTCTTCTTGAACTGAAATTTTGAAATTTGTATACATGTAACATGTGTAAATTGTATTCATACATATTATCACATATTTTAGTAGACAAAGACTAGTGATTTCCTCTTGCTACGATCCTTAGATACTTACAGATCCCAATAAATTGGATGACAAAAGATATCCCATTTTAATATTTAAATGCGAAAGTTTGGATGTGTGTATGATGTGTTTGTTACTCGATCACGCCAAATCTTCTGGAAGGGTTAAGATGAATTTTGGTACACAGGTAGAAAACTACCGGGAATAGCACATAGGGTACTTTTTTCTCCGAGATTCCGGGAGTGAAGCGTCGTCGGGGAAAAGCTATCATTATGAAAACGAAAGGTGGCGTGGGTGACCACCCTGTAATGAAATAACGCAACACCATCGGGGTTGAGCTCGTTGACAAGGAGTGGTGGGCCTAAATAAACCATTTCCATTTTTAGAATAACTACTCGTAAAAATGTATTTTTTGGAAAAAATGTTGGGTTAATTCGTAGCAGATTTCGAATTTCATTTAAAGTGAAACGAGTATTTTTTTAAAGTAAACAAAGCGTCTGAATCAGTTGCGTAGTTTAAGATCTTACTTACCGTACAGCGTGGGTGACCACTTTATACTACGAATGTGATAACCTTCACTCTAAAATTATTAGCAATGGGCTTTGCATAGGCACGGGACTTTGTTTCCGTGGAAATTTCGGAAATCCTATCTTACTGCTCCCCTACACTCCTTAAGGAACCTACATGCCAAATTTCAGCTTCTACGTCCAGTAGATTTCGCTGTGCGTTGTCTGTTAGTCACTCAGTCAGTAACGGAAGAAATTTATATATTTACTAGCTGCGCCCCGGGGCTTCGCTCCCGTGGGAATTTCGAGATATAAAGTACCCTATGTGCTATTTCCGGTATTTTTCTACCCGTGTACCAAATTTCATCGTAATCCGTCCAGTAGATTTTGCTTGATTGAGTAAAAATCATCCTCAAAAATTCACATCCAATTCGCATTTATAATATTATAAACTAGCTTTTGCCCGCGGCTTCGCCCGCGTGAATTTCCCACGGCAACAGTGCTTTTTCCCGGGATAAAAAGTAGCCTATGTGCTATTCCAGGTCATTATCTACCTCTGTACCAAATTTCATCGAAATCCGTCCAGTAGATTTTGCGTGATTGAGTAACAAACATCCTCACAAACTCACAAACTCACAAACTCACATCCAAACTTTCGCATTTATAATATTATAAATATAAATAGAAGGATTGATTGGTGACGCTGACAAGACAAAAGCATAGCTCTAGGAAGCAGAAAATATGATCAGCAATGGATTGGCGCCTTTAGATTTATAGTATTTGATTAAATCTCGCCGATAACCCCATCTCATTTATGAGACGGGGAATTACCAGTATTCCATTATCTCAGGCTTTAAGGCGAGCTAAACTACCAAGATGGCAGTTTAAAGCAATGTTAAATAGAAGCTAAACTGCTTAAAGTGACGTTTAAACGTGGTGACGTTTTTCATAGATCGGTTTTATACACTTGGAGGTAGATTTTTAAAATTTATTTGCCATATTTTTATCTTGCTAAATGGAAGTTGACAGATACATACATACATAGAATTACGTCTTTATCCCTTACGGGGTAAACAGAGCCAAGAGTCGTGTCTCGAAGGCCACGCTTAGCTGATTAGTGGGCTCTGTGATGGAATGGAGATTCAGGTATGAGAGACAGGTTGCTAGCCCATCGCCTATGAGTGGAGGAATCCCCAGTTTAAAGCCCTTTCCCTCAATTGACTTTTACAATCTGCGCGGGAAGAAAAGCAGCGGGCACATTCTATGTTTTTTCTTCGCTCCCAGACCAGCATAGAAGCAAGTTGACAGATAAAAATGTTATTCTGTGTTATGTTGTTGGATGTTATAGAGTGTTTTGCCATGATCTTCTCAGCAGTAGTTGCCATCGCCAGCAGATTCTTAGCAGTAGGTCCACAAAGTCGTCCTGGAATCATCAATTTTTATTTCGATTTCTGTGGTTGGAACAAATGTTCGATAATGCCAATTAGTGATATTTTGACAAATTGCTCGTGTTTACTTCATTATACTAACATAAAATACAATCATTAGTTACATGTTCTTTGGAACATGTATCACAATTAGGGTTTGATTTTTCCATACTTACTTCTCGCAATTTATTTTATATTCTAAGATGGTTTTTATACAGTAAAGGTAAAGAAGTACTTACCTACTTAATAACTAAAACTAGACTACCTTTATTTCTGATCTTAAACCAATGGTAAATTATCCACATAAGTATTGTTTGTTATAGTGAATACTTCAACTCAAACAATATGTAGATAATTTAATAAATCGTGTTTCTGCAACTGACAAATTAAGTCAAAATCAATTGAAATTAAACTTATAAATTATTATCATTTTCATATTTTTTTGCCGTAGAAAACATAAAGATCTCCTACAAAAGACGAGAAAAGTGAGAAAAGTGACTGTACCTACATACAGTCACTATCATAATATGTAAACCTCAATGTGAACACTTCGGTCTTTAAGGCGATGTGATAAGGTCTAAAATTGTATACACATCACTCGTACAACCTTGGTGACCAGGTACAATCAAGCAAGGCCAACTGTCGTCTTCCTAACAGTGTTCCTTCCTAACCTACTGTTTGCCTTCCAGTCCGCAATGGTGCCAAACATAACATAACAGTGCTCCTTCCTAACCTACTGTTTGCCTTCCAGTCCGCAATGGTGCCGAACATAACAGTGTTCCTTCCTAACTTACTGTTTGCCTTCCAGTCCGCAATGGTGCCGAACATAACATAACAGTGCTCCTTCCTAACCCACTGTTTGCCTTCCAGTCCGCGATGGTGCCGAACATAACAGTGCTCCTTCTGCTTGTGGCGCTAAGCTCGGTCGCGGCGCAGACCTTCCAGTACTCCAGGTAAAACTGTGGACGATAGTTATAACAGTAGCGAATTTTCAAGAGCATTAATTATATAGCCTATGTCACTCAGGTACGATGTAGCTTTCTATTGGTAAAAGTATTTTTTAAATCAGTTCAGTAGTTCCGAAGATTTCCCTATAAACAAACCCTCAAGCTTACAAACATAAAGTGTAACCTATGTTACTCAGGCATAATGTAGCTTTCTATTGGTGAAAGAATTTTTGAAATCGGTTCTGTAATTCCGTAGATTACCCCCTATTAACAAACTCACAGACTAACAAACACTTACACTTTATAATATTAGTATAACTAGCGCCCCGCCCCGGCTTCGCACGTGAGGTACAAACATAAAGTGTAGCCTATGTCACTCAGGAATTATGTAGCTTTCTATTGGTGAAAGAATTTTTGAAATCGCTTCAGTAGTTTCGAAGATAACAACTTCCTCTTTATAAAATTAGTTTAATTTCTGATTGCAGGGGCTGGACAAACGGCAAACGGGACGGTCGCAGGAGCGACGTCGCCAGCAGCCTTGGGAGGATCCTCAGTCCGTGCCAGATGAACAAACTGAAGTACGTGCTGGAGGGCAAGCCGCTCAACGAACGGGTAAGAGGAATTAGCAGGAGTTAAAAGAGGTTATTTTTACGGCACGGCACGGATCTCTCTAGCGAAAATAATGTGTGTGCCAAAAAATCATGTTTTGTAAAAAAAATCTTAGTTAATTTAATTAATCTTCGAGTTTTAAGTTTAATTAATCTAGTTTTAAGTCTCAAATGAAAAGAAATGTTTCTATTAGGAACGTAAATTGAATAAACTTAATTATTTCAATTGTTTATTCCGACGTTTGTCTCACTTTTGTAGTAATCCGTCGAGTTTTGAAGACAACAATGATTTGTATTGTTTTTTTTCTAAGCGCCAAAGTTGCTTCATTAAAATGTTTTAATCCGAGGACTTACCGTTAGTTCCCTATTCATTGCTTACTCCAGACTAAACTTAAACTTTTTTACTCTTTAGTTTAAGGTTTGTCATATATTTATGCTGGTCTGATTAAACAGAACACTGCCGTCAGTTTGATTGCCGTCTGTCTGTTATCATCATCAACATCCTTCCGTGACCCCTTTTAGGTATAGGTACTTGTATTATTTATTATGTATTCTGTGGTATAGGCCTCCATATGTCTACGCCGACCTTCTCTGGCCTGGACTATCCTACTCCAGTTGTTGTCAGCAATATTCTTGACATGGTCGCGTCGACCCGTTTGTCTGTAATGGATCACTTTCATTCTGCTATTGTGACACTTTGTTAGCTTGAGTTTTTCTATTTCTTAATTTTTTCTATCTGTGAAGATTTTTAATTGGCTTTATGTTTCTTATTCACACTAAGTACCTATCTATTCTTATTTCGTATGCTGTAAGTCTTCCCAAAATGTGAAAATAACAAGCTAATTATTAAAAAATAAAAAACACGACTGACAACTCACATAGCCTATGTCATTCGGGCTAATGCAAGGAATCTAAAAATACCTCTCACATCAAAATGTGTTAAGCCGTTCAGGACTTATGGTGGAATAAAGAAATTACATACATACATGAACCCTGAAAACATAACACTCCTTTTTTGGTCAGTCGTGTAAAAAAATAGACTTGGAAGTGTGTTCAAATCCCATGGAATGGATGTTTTGTGAAGTTATATCAATTTTCATTTAGACATTGCAGGCTTGGATCACTTATTTTTATTTTTTCACGGCTGCGCAAAAAGAGGTATTTATGTTTTTAAGGTTCATGTATGTATAAACTTAACTGAAGGGGTTGTAAAACGAGTCAACCTCAAAACCAAAAGGTTGGTGGGCGCGTTTCGGGCGTGGCGACGAACGTTTTCCTAAATGGCCCATCTAGGTGTAAACGTCATGGTTTCAGAAGGTGGTTCATGCGCAAATTGCCTCTTACGCAAAATGTCTAAACTCCATTTATTCTTACCAGTCCTATCATGTAAACAATCTTCACGGTACTTTTTTTTGAATTTTGTTGAAAATAAATCAAATATTAGTTCAAACCAAAACATTCTAAAGTAAAACATTTATTAACCATGAAATTAATTTCCTAAAAAGTCTATTTTAATTTATATTGTTGTAAAATCATAAAAAGACATGGTAAGATTGTTTACATGATAGGACTGGTAAGAATAAATGGAGTTTAGTTGTAAAATGTATCTATCTCATAATAACTCTTTTGCAGAATGTCTCTTTCGCAGAATGCCTATTTCGCAGAATGACTCTTTCTCATAATGTCTTTTTCGCACAATATCTCTTTCGCAAAATATCGCGATAGGGATTTCTATTTTCATAGCAAAATCATTAAAGTGACCTTATAGATGATGATTTTGCTTTGACAGAGACATTACGAGAAAGAGACATTTTACGACTAGGGGACATTTTGCGGAAGAGACATTTTGCGCATAAGCCCAGAAACTATGCAGAAATCTGACACTAAGGTGCAATCCATTTGATAAGAAGAAATTATGGAGTAATGAAATTATTCCTTAACGAAATTTAAAAGTATAATGCATGGTCCATAAAACCTAATCTTTTCGTTTATTGACAGTTATTATCCTTAAGCTCGAACTAGAAGTTTATTAAATTATCATTTTAACGAATAGACAAAAATTTTTATGGTTCCATCATAAAAAAGATCCTGTGTGAATGATTTGCACTTTGCACTTCCTCCGATCATAAAATGAGTATCGTAGGTACCTAATTAGATAATTAATTATGAACATATGTCTAATTGTACAATATTGTTAGTAATTTAAATTAATCTTGAAAATTATAATTCCCTCCATGTATTAGTAAAAAGTACATTGTTACTGAGTGGGTGAATGTAACTTTTTTAAGTCCCGAGACGGGGAGGAAGGAAAGTAAAAATAAAAACATGAATTAGCTTAAGAAATAGTGAGTATATTAAACTAAAGCATAAACAAAACTCTAAACTTGAAAAAAAAATAAGATCGGATTGCGGCTTTAGCTTCCAGCATACTTATGAGCATATTTTTTTCTGTGGCCGACCAACTATTTAGCTATAGATTCTTTTAATTTGGTTTTATCATTGAAAAAATGATAAAAAAATATAGGTACTTATTCTTTAACTTCATGTTATTTCAATTTTACATAATATGTTGAATGGCTGTATAGAAAGTTGGAACATGGTTCGATAGAATAACGTGAAGATAGAACTAGTTTTTTTTAATAATTTGACAGCTGTCAGTTGAAACGATTCTCCCTAGGGCTGAAAAGTATAACTTTCACCACGCTCCTCAGGCAACTTCAGCCTTACTTTCAGAGTATGAGTAATGAAAAGTAAATAATACCTATACAAATATTAGTAAATTTATTGCCAAGTTTTGGCATTAACCTCCATTTTGTACCAAGGTAAATAAAATTGCACGCCGAGCGCGAAGCATTCACCGTGCAATAATCGAGCGTTAGTAAATTTTCTGACGTCAACTATTTTATAAAGTTTACTCGAAAATGTCGATTTAAAAGTGCTATTTTTAAGACTTTGACTTTGAGCCTTTGGATATTAAATTGTCTCTATTTTTTTCAGTTATTCATCCCCTGTGAGTACGTGGAGGAGGAAGATAATCAGCCGAAAAGATACAAGGACGAGCGCAACCAAGACCCGTTGTACGAAATATTCCAGTAACCAAATTAGTTCTAAAAACATGTGCCAAAGTATATGTAATTAGGTAATGACAAGGACCATATAACTAAGTAACGACTATTACTTTTAGGAAGCATTTTGACATGAGAAAAAGGAAAAATATGTGACCTTTAGGATTCAGTTTCTGTGTGACGTTACGAAGTGGAAATATGTTTTAAAATTAGTACCGATATAAATACATACATAGGTATTTAAAAAATTTAACAATCACTTCACTTTTTAATGTTAAGGCTCCATCATTCAGATTAATCAATTTGGTGTAAATCAATTCACACTTCAAACATTCAAAATTCTTTTTTATTGGGGTACCCAACCCCAGTGAATTTGCCCAGTAATGCCCAGTACAATGCATATTAGGCTGGAATTATGCATTGTTTTTAAATTATTATTATTGTTTGTAAATAATAATTTTAGTAAAAAATTATATGCAATGAATTTTGTCATTTGCCAGATATTTTCTATGCAATATTAAAATATTGCATTTTATGTGGAAGAGCGACTTATAAAAAATGTTGACAACATTGTTGTAATTTTGTCTAAAAATAAAATAAAAGTGATATTCTGAACTGTATGTTTGTTTATATTTCCTTTTTTAACCAATGATTTTTAGAATTACGAATATAGACATACAACCCGCGCGAGTTAATATGACACCTGGGCCGATGGGGTCGCATACCAGCGGAGCGTCATATAAACTCGCGCGGGTTGTAGGTATAATAGCTAAAAAAATCTTACTCACACACGATTTTTTTTCCTATCGTGGATAATATACATAATACAGAAAAATGTAAACGTTTTTCAAATCAAGAATTCAAGAGCGCCATCTATGTTTTGAAAGAGACATTTTGCACAAAAAGTGAACAGGAAAGAATGAATACAAACTATGCCATCTATGTTTTGAAAAAGACATTTTGCACAAAAAGTGCAAAACGAAGGAAGTGCCATCTGTCAGTAAATATGAAAAATAAAATTTAATCTATCTCACGTTAGATGTCGCTAGAAATATATTATACAGTACAGCTATTGCCCACTAGATGGCGTATTACTTGTCACATAATTTCTGCTTAAGCTAAAGCTATTGGCCGTTAGATGTCACTTAATTTCGACATATCCATATTATCGTATTTTTTTCCGTCTTAGGAAAAGATCCACTTCGCTCGAAACAAAGACACACACCACCTACCCCACATGTGCGGTAGGTGTCTGTGGCCCGAGATAAACTGTTAATTACGTTTTAAATGGAATATTATAAAACCCTGAAAATGAAACTTAGTTATGTGCTTAAGTAATCCTACCAATTCATACCAATGAATCTGTAGGTATCTACCTATTATTTCCTTTTAAAGAAAGAAAGAAAGAAAATTCTTTATTCGGCACAAAGAAAAAAAACACATACAATTATTCTTATACACTCTCATATAGGAACACTGCCGAAAAGGTTACAGCTCAGCTTTATGTTGCAGCATAAGCCACAACGCTGGTTTTCAGCTGTAACCAACAATGTAAAAATTAAAAATAAACATATTAAAAAATATATACTTATTAAGAAAATAATAAAAAGATAATAAAACAAAAAAAATTGAGCTGTAGATAGGTGGCGTGGGCAGTAGTTTTCAAGCATAGTTATTATTATAAGTCATCTATAATAGTTATTAGAAGTTGATGTACAAAAAAAAGAAGTGAGTAGACAAGAAAGGAAACAATTTAGGTTAGAATCAGAAGTCATTTATGGGAGACCCATCAAGTTGCCGCGTTTTAGTTGGTAAGTAACTAAATAAATCTACAATGGTGCTCTTGTGCGTATAAAATTCTATAATATATCTAAATAAACTCAGGTATTTTTTAGCAAGCAATAACGAGATTAATAATTCATTGATCGCGAAGGCGAAGTTTGAAATTGGAATTGGTCTCAAACCGCTCCGCAAATAGCTCCGAGTCTCACCACCGTTTAGTGTAACTTGCGCAGTTCTGTCTCAATTACTGCAACAGGGCTTGCGCCATATCGATATCGATTCTTTAAAGAATTGAAGACAAAAATATAAAAAATTGAAAAAAAAAATCTTATTATTATTTATTCGTTTGGCATTTATGTCTTTACTAGCTTTCGCCCGCGGCTTCGAACGCGTGAATTTCTCACGGGAACAGTACCTTTTCCCGGGATAAAAAGTACCCTATGTCCTTCCCAGTACTTCTAACTATGTGTATACGAAATTTCAGGAAGATTGGTTCAGTAGATAAAGCGTGAAGAGGTAACAAACAAACAAACAAATAAACAAACAAAGAATTTCACTTTCACATTTATAATATTAGTTAGGACTAGCTGTTGCCCGCGGCTTCGCCCGCGTGAGTTTCGCTTAGATGAAAAATCTTTTTGTGTTCCAAACTGTAGTAACCTAAACTCCAGTACTCAAATTTTCAGCCATTTGGTTATACCGTGTCCCGTGGGAATATGTTGATGAACGGGAACAGATGTTCCAGATCTTTAATATTTATACGTCAGTAGAAAATGCTCATCAGGTTGAACGACTTTTGCTAAGGCGCCATTTCCATATATGAAATAGTGTAGCTGGTCTCTTGGAGTTCTTCATCAGATGATCCTGATCTTCGATTTTTATACGTCAACAGAAAATGCTCGTCAGATTGATAAACTTTTGCAATGGTACTATTTCCATATTTCTTATAGTTTAGCTGTTCTGTTATGAGGTCTTCATCAGGTGTTCCAGTTTTCAAAATCAATTATAGCCTAGCTATGCAACAAAAAGAGTTTCATTCAAATTCGTCCAGTAGTTTTTGCGTGAAACGCGTACATACATACAGACAGACAGACAGACAGACATACAAGAAATTAAAAAAAAATAGTTTTGCTTTCTATTATTATTTTTAGGTGTCCCTCTATCCATTTTGGTAAAAATATTAAATGTACAGACAAAATATTTTTACTGTTTTATTATAAGTATGTATAGATTAGGATTTATCTTATGTGAGCGTCATATTCCTTTTTTAGTAGTTGTAGGAAATATTTTATAGCAAGCCTCGTTTAAATGAATATATAATGATCACTAACTAATGTATTATAGGTATTAAACCAAGAAAATGAAATCATTCTTACTCTTTCTACAGTTTTCAAATGATAAGTTTTCTTTTATTTAACTGTGTTTCGTAAAATCTTTCAACTACTTGTTACTACTAATAAATGAGTACAGAGAAAAAATATATTATTTTTGCTTTTAAAATTAAAGTGCTAGTGAAAACTATTCTTAGTACGCAGAGCAGAGGAGTTTCGGCAGTATATCCTGAAAAATGTTTTATAAAGAAAGTAATATGTATTATGGAGCGAGTTAGTACCTAAATAAAATAGGAAGACAAGCAAATTATTAAAAAATAAAAAACACGACTGACAACTCACATAGCCTATGTCACTCGGGGGAATGCAAGGAATCTAACAATACCTCTCACATCAAAATCTGTTAAGCCGTTGAGGACTTATGGTGGAATAAAGAAACTTACATACATACATGAACCCTGAAAACATAACACTCCTTTTCTGGTCAGTCGTGTAAAAAAATATTATAGATATTTATAAAAGAAGCTCATTACTTAAATAAGTTAAAGACAGGACATGAGAAAATAAACCAAAATTCGATATCGATGTCTTGATGCAGTAAGACATCACTAATTGTTGTAAGAATGAGATGCCCTAAACTTAAATTCGATTCCCGCCATCACACAATCTGTTCCACCGAACGGACCAATCGGAACGCGAGAGGGCGGCGCGCCGTGACCAATTCTTGCTTCTGATTGGCTTAAATCGTTAAACGGGTTGCCTGTAATAAAAAAAAGTAAACCTTACAATTGAGTGCCACTTTTTGCTCGTGTTAAATTGATGAAAAAAGACTGCGAAAAATTGGTACAGAGATGAAATAAAAAATGATTTATTATACGTCCGGTAAATTTTTAACTTATTGGACATTAATGACTTTTGATTTTGCACGGCGCGTTTTAAATTTGGTCCTGTCTGTTGGTTTTATTTTTATAGATCCGCCATTGTTCATAAAGAATGGCAATTACGATGTTATGGAACGGGAATTTCTTTTTTATCCTGTCCTTTATGCAATTAAGACCTACCGTGTTAATATTTCACTACCTTCTACTCTACTTCTGCTTTCATTAGGTACTTAGGTGTATTTAAGTTACTTTTCTGTCCAAGGGTTGGGTAAGGTAGGACTAAGACATTTGCTACAATTGCTACTACCATCACTGATATCTCTCGCTTCTTTAATTATCATCATCTGGTTTCGCTCTGGGCTATAAGTATCTATCTATGTTGCATTCAATCTAGGTTGCATCTATTTTTTTACTGAGCTTAACTAAGAGCCGACTGGCAGGAAGTAGCCCAGAACAGAACAGGAAAGAGTGGAAGCTTCTGGTAAGGAGGCCAAGATCCTCTTGATCCTCGTATTGACACAAGTTCTTCGCCTAAAAAGTAAAGCAATTTCAAACAAGCCCAATTATGAGGACATCTAACTCAGATTTCATGTAAACATGACACATATGTACTCTTACATTTTTTAAGATTGTACAATAGTTTACATGACACTCTTATAATTTTATAAGTATAGACAGAATTTTAATATCATAAGACCAAATGAATATCATATCATCCTACTATTCTACTACATAATATGATAAATGCGAAAGTTTGGATGTGAGTTTGTGAGGATGTTTGTTACTCAATCACGCAAAATCTATTGGACGGATTTTGATGGAATTTGGTATACGAGTAATAAAATACCGAGAATAGCACATAGGGTACTTTTTATCACGAAATTCCCACGGGAGCGAAGCCCCGGGATGCGGCTAGTATCACATAATCTCTTTTTTCTAACATAAGGAGGCCAACGAGCAAGCGGGTCACCTGATGGTAAGTGATCACCGCTGCCCATGGACAACGGCAACACCAGGGGCATCACAGGAGTATTGCCGGCCTATCTATTACCTACCTACTTATCTACCTACGTGTTTATTTAATTAATCGTATGGCGTTTACCACATTCACTCACTATAATATAACAATCAAACAAGCTAATTATTTAAAAATAAAAAACACGACTGACATCTTACATAGCCTATGTCATTCGGGCTAATGCAAGGAATCTAACAATACCTCTCACATCAAAATCTGTTAAGCCGTTCAGGACTTATGGTGGAATAAAGAAATTACATACATACATACATGAACGCTGAAAACATAACACTCCTTTTTTGGTCAGTCGTGTAAAAAGAAAAAATATTATTACCTAAAGTCCATTTATTCATAATTGTCCTATTATGTAAACAATCTTACCATGTCTTTTTATTATTTTACAATAATATAAATTAAAATAGACTTTTTAGGAAATTATTTTCGTGGTTAATAAATGTTTAACTTTAGAATGTTTAGGTTTGAACTAATATTTGATTTATTTTCACCAAAAAGTACTGTGAAAATTGTTTACATAATAGGACAATTATGAATAAATGGACTTTACGTGTTATTCGTGCTGGATAAAACCGGGATTCTCAACTCCCGAGCATAGTCTTGATATTCCAATTACAAATGCGAAAGTTCGATGTGTGTGTGTATAAGAATGTGTGAATGTTCTATACTCAATCACGCAAAATCACTCATGTGCTTCGAATAAATTATTAGAATATAATATAAAGAATTTTGGGAATCGCACAGTGGGAAATTCCCACGGCAGCAGAGGCCGGGGCGAAGCAAAATTAAACTAAAATAAAATAATTTCTTAAATAAAATTAACGTACATTAAGGGGCCTGTGGTGTGGCCCTAGAATAGCACCAACCCATCTCTTCCCGTGGGTGTCGTAAGAGGCGACTAAGGGATTTAAAACACCGGAGAATGGACAGCAGCATCTTTCCGCGTACTATGCCATCACACTGCGATCGCCAACCCGCCTGCCAAGCGTGGCGATCACGGCAAAACCCCCCATGGATAAAATCTTTGGGGGAGGCCTTTGTCCAGCAGTGGACGTCTTTAGGCTGAGAGAGAGAGAAGGGTACCTATTTAGGTACCTACTTATTTTACTGTTTTTTGAATGATTATTATACAAGTTCATAAGGTCACTCTTTTATTTACAAGTTTATTAACATTGATTAAAGGCATAAAAAACTCGAAAAAAATATTTTTACTTTATTTTTAAGCTAAATGAAGGTAAAAAAAATTAACAAATCTCTTTAAGCTAGTTGCTTGTAGCTTAATAAAGCCATTGTTTGTTATATAAGAGCACATAAGAGTAAGATACGCTCCAATCGTGTTTACAATCCCTCCAGTTCATAAAGGCAAACGCGTAGGAAGTCGCGATACGATATCGTGACGACTTTATTCGCGAGCGAGCGATTTATCGCCGCGCGTCGCGTCGCGGTTTGCGATAATCCTGATTTGATGGTACGAGTTATGTAGGTATACGGCGCGGCGCCAGCGCAGACGCAAGTTTGACAAAGAAAGCCTATTTCTGGACAAAATGTTGACTCAAATAAACTGGTAATAAACTTGGGACATTATTTATACATACATACATAGAATCGCGTCTTTATCCCTTACGGGGTAGACAGAGCTAAGAGTCGTGAGACTCGGGTCCGGCCGTTAGGCCCTCAATCCGCCACGCTCTCGCTCTCGGCCGCGACGTTCACGAATTTTAAAATCTGTTTGTCCTCGACGCTCTCGGCCGCCACGCTCTCGTTTTAATTTTTTCTTTGAAAAGAAATTCGAATGAGTACTGTTGAGAGCAGAATTGTTAAAATAAAAATAAGTATTATTAAAGTGATGTAGGTACATATGTTTACATACGTTTGGTTATGAAAAAATAAAATAATGAAAATATATAATTTTAAACTGTCCTTAGGTATACAAACAAATATTAGTTAAAATGAAAATCAGCTATTTATGTTTGTATAGACATTACGAAAAAAATATTTTTCGTTTTAATTACGGAAAGGTTCGGTGCTAATAAAAGATTATCTATAAAATTTAAAAATCATATGTCGGTAACCTTTCTTTATTTATTGCCAATAATTTCATATTCGGTTTTGTTTTTTTTTTAAGTTAAGTTTTTTTATTTACTTAGTATATGTTTAAAATAAAATGATCATGAATTGTGGTATTAGTTGTAGTGTAAAAAACTTCAATAAATACGCTTTTACTAGAAAATAAAAAAATCAAACAAAACATTTTTGTTCACATCGGTACT
This sequence comes from Ephestia elutella, assembly GCA_018467065.1. Lineage (NCBI taxonomy): Eukaryota > Metazoa > Arthropoda > Insecta > Lepidoptera > Pyralidae > Ephestia > Ephestia elutella. The sequence continues at coordinate 7,779,768 of CM031589.1, forward strand.
TTCTCAAAAAAAAAAGTTGATTTTAAAATCGTGGGCATCGTGGCCAAGAGCGTCGAGAGCGAGGCGGAATGAGGGCGTAACGGCCGGACCCTGAGATTCGAAAGCCAAGTTAGCTGAATAGTGGGCTCTCAGATGGAATGGAGATTCAGGTAATAATACATTATTTAAGTATAACAATTTTAAACGTATTTTAAGAAGTTTTTATCAAAAGAGACTGCTTCAAAAGGGGTAGTTAGCTATCTCTTTTGAAGCGGTGGTGGCCGAGTGGAAGGGCGCCTGCCTGTGGCTGCAAAGGTCCCAGGTTCAAATCCGGACCGTGCTACATGAGTTTGTATACCAATCTGACTCATGTATCTATGTCACTTGCTTCTGGTAAAGGAAAACATCGTGAGGAAACCTGCATTTTGGTGGATGATTATCAGCTAGTGTGTGAAATGGAGTAGGCAATGGCAAACCACTTTAATAACATGGCCAAGATAGTCGTTGTGCGTGTTTTATTCCATACTAGCCGCGCCCCGGGGCTTCGCTCCCGTGGGAATTTCGGGATAAAAAGTATCCTATGTGCTATTCCCGGTATTTTTCTACCGTTATACCAAATTTCATCAAAATCCGTCCAGTAGATTTTGCGTGATTGAGTAACAAACATCCTCACAAACTCACAGTCTCACATCTAAACTTTCGCATTTATAATATTAGTAGGATCAGTAGCGGATTTAGGGGGGGGGGGGCACGGGGGCACGTGCAAATTAAGAAATAACGAAACGTGCCCCCCCCCAGACAGCATCAGGCAGGACTAGTGAAGTGCCGTTTCCGAAATTTTTAAAGAAACAGCGGAAAGTTAAACCTAAAAACCTAAAAACCCGAGAAATTTCTAAGAATTTTCGGAAATTATAGTATTAGTAGAAATGTTCGGCAATAGAAAACACATCGCTAGGCAGGACGAATGTCGATTTGTTGCACCCCCCCAACATTCATAGTCCACCACTTGTGCCCCAGAAAAAAATCCCGGATCCGCCGTTGAGTAGTAGGATATTAGTAGGATAATGACCACGACCATCAGTCATTAGGAATACGACTAAAGGAGGAGGAAGAAGTTTTTAACAATAAATAAGTATTCTAGATTTGTTTATTAAGCCAAAATAAAATAAAACTGTTCAACACGCAAGGTAGAGGAATAAAACACTAACCAAATGAATGAGGAACATTATAAAAAATAATTACAATGCAAATAATAGTTATAGAAGCGATCTTTCGTAGGTTAGTCTACGACATGTCTACGATGCTCTACAAAGTCTACGGCGTAGCGTACCTACATAAATGTAACAAAGGTTTTTGTTTGTAAGGTTTCATAATCAAGTTTTAATTATTTTTTTGACTTGCAAAATACAAAAGCGATTTGAACTTATCTCTGGTATTTTATCTTACCTTTTAAAACACTCTAGTTTTTAAGCAAAGCTAGGTTTATTCTGGTCCTCTCTCGACCTGAAAGTTGAGCTAACACAGATTAGATTTCTCGCCAGAGACCAAGCTACACAGAGCTATCACAGATTACATTACTCGCCAGAGCCCAAGCTACACGTCAGTTAATACTGCTTGTTTATCGCGCTTTCATTTAGATGCCTTCGTCTTGTCGCGACAGGGTGCGGTACAGCCATCGTGAAGTACCGGCCTCAGAAATTTGACATATTGTTTTTAATTGATTTTTTTTAGCAGTAAAACGTCAGTAATTTGTTAAAAGAATAATTTTATTAGGTATTTAATTATGAAATCAACTTTATAAAAGTAAAGTAAACATTAAAACATATTTAAATTGTCTTAATTAAACCCATAAAGTTATTATTCCTGACGGTAAAGGCTTAAAATACAAAAAGCACTCAATTTCTCCGTTAGTTTTCATTTTAAAAACGCTTGAATATATAGCATCACAATTTATTTCTTGTTATAACGTAGTCCTTCTATTGTTTAGATTTTTTTAAATTTCTAGTGAAAACTGCTTACAGTGCGACAAGGCTTATAATGAACGTGACGAAAAAAGGAACTAATGCCGCCTTCTTGATGAACATCATTTTAACAACTTTGACAAGTGTTCTCCCATGTGTGGTGTCTCCAAAAGTGGTGATTACCATGACGACATGAACCATGTCAATTTCATGTCTTTTTTTCTTTAACCATGTACCTAACCTAGAACTTAAATTTTATCATAGATTTTCATTCTTATTATTCAGTCATGATTGTATGTTTAATTTTTATAAGATACGCGAAAAAAACAATCTTTTATTTCTTTTTTTACACTGCTATTTAAAGAGATTTTATTTCAATGGCAACACTAAAGTCACTGCAGCGCCTCTGACACATTCATTGAGAGCCTTGTCGCACTGTACACTAATGTTCATATCCTAACTATGCCAGAACTTTCCACTACCTGTGCCGGACCTCCATAATAAAGTTTGTAAGAAACATAATATTAAATAGCTTTTAACATTCCTCGGGCTATCTTAATGTCTCCCAGAGACATTTATATTTAGTCCAATACGTGTTCAATGTTTACCTTGCTGACTCTTTATCGGCCCTTTTTATTTTATCTTTGGCATTTGGGTTCCGTCTTCAAAGGACTTTCTTAAAGAATCTACATTTTATTAATTTATTAAATACAATACAAAATAATAAATTGTATTATTTACGACGCCACATAATCTCTTCTAATATTTTCCGGGCATCAGAATTTGCCATCAAATCAAAATTAATCTCCAATAGAAATAACACTAAGAAATATATGTAAGAAATGTGTGTATGTATTTAAATTTAAGTAATGTGTACAGTAATCGAAATGCGCTAAATAGTGACGCGCGACCCGCCCGATGCCAAAGATTTAAATCGTGCATTCAAAGCAAGTATGAAGGTCTTTTACCTATTTGGTACCTATTTGCTAGCTTCTATTATTGATTGATGTAAAAAAGTAGTTTTGAATACGAATTAAAAAGACACTTCATGCTTTTTCGACTAGTAGCGTAGGTATTCAGGTGAAACCAAAAACATGGCGGTCTTTCTACTTATGGAAGTAGGGGAAGCCCGGGCAAGACGCATATGTTAAGGGAAAATGTAAATAAAACCACAATTTAATAATCAATAGAACTATTTGTACTTTTAATTTGTACTTTGTTTAATCATCTTTGGAAAACAATTACAAAAACTTAAAAACTTTAACAATTTCTATATTAATTATGAGCATTAACAAAAAGTATCAATTATCCGTTTTACCCGATGGGGTCGGGCAAAACGGATACACCCTAAGGGCAAAAAGGATATTGGTGAATTAGTTAAGAGTGTATCACGTCCGCGCGCCCGACCGAGTTTAGGTATTTGATAGACCGCAGCTGGCTGTGTGCAAGTCACACGCACACATCGACGTGAGATTGCCGCCGACCCGAAGTAATAAGTGACAGGGATCCGGCAAAGAATTTATTGGTACCTATATAATTATTTTTTCTTGCTTTACGGTAATAAATACTAAAAATAAAATTACGACCATTTTTTTATGTAAAACACCTACTTGGCGTGACTTGGCGGTAAAATGGACACGAATGCCGCGACAGAAAATAGCATGACCGTCGTGCCAGGATGCTAAGATGTTAAATATCTGCCTGGCATCCCATGAAGGCCAATTTTTCGGGATAAGGTTTACAAAAATAGTATTTTTGGATCCAAGATGGCGGACAACTTTTTTTTAATTTTGCAATATGGGTATGGTTTTTAAGTTTTTCAGTGCGCTGATTACAAAAATAACATTTATTTTAAGATCCAAGATGGCGGACAACTTTTTTTTCGATTTATACATATAATAAAACAGTAAAAATATTTTGTCTGTACATTTAGTACTTTTGACTAAAATGGATAGAGGGACACTAAAAAAGAACAATAGAAAGCAAAAAAATTTTTTTGGAATTTCTTGTCTGTCTGTCTGTCTGTCTGTCTGTCTGTATGTATGTACGCGTTTCACGCAAACACTACTGGACGGATTTGAATAAAACTTTTTTTGTTGTATAGCTATTAAGCCTGGGCAACATATAGGCTATAATTCATTTTGAAAACTGGAACACCTGATGAAGAACCATAACAGAACAGCTAAACTATAAGAAATATGGAAATGGTGCCTTAACAAAAGTCGTTCAACCTGATGAGCATTTTCTGCTGACGTATAGAAATTGAAAATCTAGAACATCTGATGAAAAAGCTCCAAGAGACCAGCTACACTATAACATATATGGAAAAAGCGCCTAAACAAAAATCGTTCAACCTGATGAGCATTTTCTGCTGACGTATAAAAATTGAAGATCTGGAACATCTGATGAATAACTTCAAGAGACCAGCTACACTATAACATATACGGAAATGGCGCCTTAGCAAAACTTGGTTAATCTGATGAGCATTTTCTGTAGACGTATAAAAATCGAAGATTGGAACACAGGAAACAGTTTGGAACACAAAAAGACTTTTCATCTAAGCCAAAGTGACGCGGGCGAAGCCGCGGGTAACAGCTAGTTTTACAATATGGGTATGGTTTTATAAGTTTTTCAGTGCGCTGATTACGAAAATAACATTTATTTTGAGATCCAAGATGGCGGACAACTTTTTTTTCAATTTTACAATATGGGTATGGAATTATAAGTTTTTCAGTGCGCTGATTACGAAAATAACATTTATTTTGAGATCCAAGATGGCGGACAACTTATTTTTTCAATTTTACAATATGGGTATGGTTTTATAAGTTTTTCAGTGCGCTGATTACGAAAATAACATTTATTTTGAGATCCAAGATGGCGGACAACTTTTTTTCAATTTTACAATATGGGTATGGTTATATAGGTTTTTCGGTGCGCTGATGACAAAAATAACATTTATTTTGAGATCCAAGATGGCGGACAGTTTTTAATTTTATTTTACAATATGGGTATCGTTTTATGGGATTTTGGGGACGCTGATGACCAAAATAACATTAATTTTAAGCTCAGCGTCCCCAAAAACCTATAAAACGATACCCATATTGAAAAATAAAAATAAAAAACTGTCAGCCATCTTGGATCTCAAAATAAATGTTATTTTCGTCATCAGCGTCTCCAAAAACCTGTAAAATGATACCCATATTGTAAAATAATATAGAAAACTGTCCGCCATCTTGGATCTCAAAATAAATATTATTTTCGTCATCTGCGTCCCTAAAAACCTTTAATATGATACCCATATTGTAAAATTGAAAAAAAAGTTGCCCGCCATCTTGGATCTCAAAATAAATGTTATTTTTGTAATCAGCGCACTGAAAAACTTATAAAACCATACCCATATTGTAAAATTGAAAAAAAAGTTGTCTGCCATCTTGGATCTCAAAATAAATGTTATTTTCGTAATCAGCGCACTGAATAACTTATAAAACCATACCCATATTGTAAAATTGAAAAAAAAGTTGTCCGCCATCTTGGATCTCAAAATAAATGTTATTTTTGTCATCAGCGCACCGAAATACCTATAAAACCATACCCATATTGTAAAATTGAAAAAAAAGTTGTCCGCCATCTTGGATCTCAAAATAAATGTTATTTTTGTCATCAGCGCACCAAAATACCTATAAAACCATACCCATATTGTAAAATTGAAAAAAAAGTTGTCCGCCATCTTGGATCTCAAAATAAATGTTATTTTTGTCATCAGCGCACCGAAAAACCTATACTGATAACTGATGAACCTATAACTGATTACAAAAACTTATAAAGGGATAACCATATTGCAAAATAAGAAAAAAAAAAAGCTGTCCGCCATCTTGGATCTTGATTTGAATTTATTTTGATTTTTATGATTTCGATTTATATGACTTCGATTTATTACGATTTCTATGATTGCGATTTATTACGATTTCTATTTCATCAAAAATTGTCGGCCATCATGAGTATGAAAATGGTACCTATATAAATTTAAAAAAGATTAAAAGTAATAAATATGCAACTCTGATCTATATTACTCTCTGCTGTCTGCGAATACACGAACACGCGAAAATTAAAGGCCTCCCGAGCAGCAGAGCGACGTGGATTCCCTTTGAATTCTTACGGCAGACTGATTTTTCGTGGCTTTGGAACTCTTATATATTGAGCGTTTCGCTGCCATAGTAAAAATGTATGGGGGATTTCTCTGTGAATTGCTACGATTTTTAACATTTTTTCCGAGTTATTTTTCAAAAATCTAAAACCAGCAACTTGTAGCTAGTTTAATAAACTCGCGATTTAACATTATGTAGAAATTATGATTTGTGTTTTACATAACGATTTCGTTAAAGCCGTGAACCTTGTTTTTCGTGTTTTCCGTTTTTTCTAGAAGGTATAGACGCAAAAATAACAGGCAAATTATTTTTTTCTGTCTCGTATAAGTAGTAGCAGTTATTTGAAAAGCCTATTGTACTATTTTTATTATCATTAATGATCTAGATTTAGCACCAGGATCGATTCAGTAACTCCTGTTTTGGCTAAAAACGTGTGATGCAGGCTTAAGATCAGTCTTCGCATTCATCACAGAAGTAGCTACCAACTCATACATAAGAAGTGCAGTCTTCATGCGGCCAACTCCTGCATTGACTGCATTGAATCCAATCTTCTGTTGGTGGTTCAGTGTATTTTTCAACGCACACTAAACAGTAATAATCTGGTTTCTGGTTTTTCCTTTGTGGTTTTACTGAGGATCTTTTAATTTTAATCTTGCTGGGGCCTGCTAACTCTAAAATCTTGGTCTTCTTATTATTAGCCTTCTAACATTTTCGGTTGAATTTATAGATTGTCTCTTTTACAGCTCTAACTGCTTTATCGAGTGTTTCTTCTGACCATGCTGGACGATTACTTTTGCGTTTATAATTAAACACCATCTAAAGCAAAAGACATCATAATGTTTTTTAATGATTTCCTAAAATCAAAGTTGTCAAAATACTGTTAAAATATGTATTGCATGTGAAGGAGACAACGAAGTAACTAAACGGGCAAAGCGAATACCTATCCGTTTTGCCCATATCCGTTTTGCCCAACACGCTCGTATTAAAAACACGTCAAGACTTGAAATATTTTTAGTAGGTAAACAAAAAAGCAACGATCACAAGTAATACTTAAATAAACGTGCAATTCGATAAATAAAATATTTCATTGATAACTAATAACTACTACAATATATTAAATGTACAAACCTTGTCAAAAATCGTAACAAAACAACGATATTTCTTTTTTTTTCTCTTCACAACTAATGCACCAGCGAATCGTTTTGTTTAAACTGTCATGGCGTCGCCGGTCGCACGTGAAACGATGAGAAAATTTGTCAAAGCGACATCTATTATAGGCTTTTGGAAAAAACAGTTATTCTTCTTACCCGCACTATGCTTCTTGCCCGGGCTTCCCTACCTACTCGTGAATATGAGCGACTGGTGGACTTTGGTATGGGACCGATTCAATCCACCCAAAAAAATCAACTTGTATATTTTTCTGTAATTTTGTTATTAACCGACTTAGATTTTGTATTGTTTTTATACCTGACGTTCTAGACTCGATTAGGAACGCTGTCTGTCAGGAAAGTTATGGATGACAAAGTCAAGATTAAAATGTCAAACTACTGACAAGTTTTCAAAGACAGAAAATCATCTATATTATTTATTTTTATTTTATAAATACATAAATATAAAGGCATAAGGCATTAAGTATTTAAGTGATCCCAATGAGTTTTTTTGTATTTTAAAATTAGGAAAATCAGTTTCAATCAAAATGTATTAAAACGAAGCCTTTAATATTTCTTTTCTTCTGTAATCTAATAAACTAAATTAATATCTATGTACGGAACCCATGTCTCTTTTACGTCGATACAGCTTCGCCATATGACTATAGAGTGATTTATGAGTTGTGCTTCATATATTGAATGTTTTAAAACCTTTTTTCACTTCTCATGCTCGGAAAGTGCTTATTTGTGCAGGATATAGGCTGCACAAAATCGAATTTTGTGCACAAGGGCATTAACGTATCTACTCATAAATGTATCTATATTAAGGCAAAGAAAATGAGCCATACAGCCAAACACGATAAAAAAATTATAGATAGAATTTGAAATTTTATAATATTTACTTTTAATTTATTTGCCTTATGTGTTTTTTAAGACATAAAAGATATTAAAATTTAAATTGAAGTACGGTAGGTTATTTCATTAATTAAAGAAAAATATTATTACAAAATTAATTTAATAGTAGGCTGTATTGGTCTGCAGCCCAAGCCTATCAATGTCGTAAGATTAAAAAAATAAAGCGGCGGGAAACAGCTCTTGTTTTTTCGTGCGTTTATTAATTTCTTCAATTTGATTTATTTCCTCGCAATCGAAGTGAAAAGCAGAGTTTATAACTCGTCCACAAAACGATTTTTATCCTCGACATTACTATCAGCCCTCGCCTTCGGCTCGGGCTGCTAAAAGTCTCGGATAAAAATGATTCGTTTTGTGCACTTGTTGTAAAATCTACTATAAGTCAGGTCCAGGCGCCGATAACATCGTTATAAATCTGTAATTAATTGACCGTATTAAACCGTGACTGAAGTTATGTGTTTTATAGTTAAATATGTTTTGTAGAAGCTCGGTGGCGCAGTGGCACTCGATAATGGCGGTTAAGTAACTTTTGCAATGGCCCGTCAAGGGATGGGTGACCAAATTCCTATTATCTCAAATTCCTCCGTGCTTCGGAAGTCCCGGTCGCATTTGCAGACGTTGTGAAACCCACCAATCCGTCTTGGGTCCTCGTGGTGAATTTTGTTCCATGCTCCCTATCTAACCAGTCTATATCCAAGATCTACTGATCTTGGGTACTCCCCAGCAGTATTGACATTGAAATGAGGGATCATGATGATATATATTCGGCATTAAATTCCACATTGGAAATAATATCTCACCCAGAAAAGAACTGATGATAGTACTATCATCACTTCAAACTTAATTATGCACCGCAAGAATTTTCGTTATAAATGATTAAAAATGAAATTAATCCACGTTAAAAATTGAATTCATAACCTTAGGTTAGCCGGCTAGCCTTTTTTTTTCGTGTAAATGCGAAAGTTTGTATGTGAGTTTGTGAGGATGTTTGTTACGAAAAATATACTAGACTGAATTCGATGAAATTTGGTACACGGGTAGAAAAATACCGCGAATAGCACATAGGGTACTTTTTATCCCAAAATTCCCACGGGAGCAAAGCCCCGCGGCGCAGCAAGTTATCTAATAATTTTGGTGCCCAAACACATAAAGTGTCCATTTGCGTACAAAACTCTAACAAGAGAAACATATTATGTTTCCATCGTTTCCGCCAACAAAACCCATTCAATTCAGCAACAATATCATTGATGTAATCATAAAGGCGCAGTTCCACCGGCCACGTAAGCGTAAGGAATGTGCCCGCAATGTCGTAAACGTCCAAGACAAATTATATAACAATAACATACACTCGAACCAGCATTTTATATGTTGTTCGCAGGCGAAGCACGTATCTGTGGCATTTTCGGCTGCCTTTTGGTTATACTTGGATTAATATTCTTGATCTTTGCTCATTTTTGAATTTAATTAAATTTAAAAAATAATAATAAATTAAAAATAATAATTAATAATAATTTAACATTTTTGCAATAAGATACAAAGAATCAAAACATCTTAATAGATCCCATTGCAGGGTAAATAGCGATTCTTTTACTTGTACTCTGTATTTACTGCCATTGTCTTGCCATTTGGAAGATCAAGTATTTTTTTTTTACATATATTGAATTAGTATATGATGTACCTAATTCCTAAGTTGTGACCTAACTCGAGTGGCGACCACGAACCGGAAAACGTAGTGTTGGCAGGCCTCCCACTCGGTGGACCGACGACCTGGTGAAGGTTGCGGGACGCGCATGGATGCGGGCAGCGCAGGACCGGTCGTTGTGGAAATCCTTGGGGGAGGCCTTTGTGGACAAAGGCCTTTATTATCTATTGGTTTACTGCTGGAGCAGTGGACGACTTTCGGCTGAGAAAGAGAAGAGATGAAGTACAAAACTCGTCACTTAAGAAATAAATTAATAAATAAATAAAAAAGCCTGGCTATCAACCACTGTGCATTTTAAAAGACACTTCTTGCCACGTACGACCAAACTGTGGAATCAGCTTCCTGCGGCGGTGTTCCCGAACCGATACGACATTCCGAACCTTCAAAAAACGAGCCTACGTCTTTTTAAAAGGCCGGCAACACTCCTGCGATACCCCTGGTGTTGTGGTTGTCCATGGGCAGCGGTGATTACTTACCATCAGGTGACCCGCTTGCTTGTTTGTCGCCCTATGTTAAAAAAAAAAAACAAAAGCCCCTAGAATACAAGGAACAGGAAAAATTTAAAAACTGTAAAAAATCTCTGTGCACAATAAAAGTTTTGTTTTCGTTGGAATTTTATTACTTATACCGGGTAAAATCTAATAAAATATCATACATACCTAGGTGAAGGCAACAAATTACAAAAAAAAAAAGTTGTTACTTATATTTGGTAAAGAAATTATCTCCTCTGTTTCAAAAACCAATAATTAATATATTATTTGACTAGAAATAACACCTTAATTATATATTACTAGCTTTTGCCCGCGGCTTCGCCCGCGTGAAGTTCCCACGGGAACAGTGCTTTTTCCCGGGATAAAAAGTAGCCTATGTGCTATTCCAGGTCATTATCTACCTCTGTACCAAATTTCATCGAAATCCGTCCAGTAGATTTTGCGTGATTGAGTAACAAACATCCTCACAAACTCACAAACTCACAAATTCACAAACTCACAAATTCACAAACTCACAAACTCACATCCAAACTTTCCCATTTATAATATTAGTATGGATTACACCCTGTGAGTACCATCCAGATATTTAAAAAAATGACGAAGTTCTTTTGAATTTGATGATTTTATCAATGAAACTAAAAAAAAAATCAAATATCAAGTCTAGCAAGGCTGACTATAGCATTAGATAGCCAGCCTCCAAGTAGCAGTGTATTCAGACGGAGCGCGTGTCATACCGAACAGAACCTCCAATCACAAAACAATACATACAGACACACGGACTGACGATAACTATAAACATTGATAGTGTATTGTCCGGGCTGATCGTAAATAAAACTGAGGAATTACTTATTTCGGTTATACCTTACGCTTCCGATGATATGATAGTGATGGTTTATTTTTACAAGACTAGAAGTAGGAGTATTGTGTTTTTAAGGTGTTTCTATAGAGTTAGTATCGTTAGAGTCCTGTCCTATATTTCCATAATAGCGTAGGGCTAATTTCAGACTAGGTACAGGATTTCTAATATGATTTTTTTTTTCAAATTAGCAATGTTTAGCCAATCAACATCAAATTGGTGTAACAATATAAGGATTCCAATCTTAATCCTAACTAATATTATAAATACGAAAGTGAGTTTGTTTGTTTGTTACCTCTTCACGCTCTATCTACTGAACCAATCTTCCTGAATTTTTGCATGCACGTAGTTAGAAGTACCGAGAAGGACATAGGGTACCTTTCATTCCAATAACCAATCCAACCACGTAAGGTGGAGACAGGCCTTATCTGAAAGCTATAAACTTAGTAACGGTGTAAGACAAGGCGGCCTAACCTCTCCTATTTTATTTAATCTTTATGTGAACGATCTGATCGAGGAGCTGAGCAAGACCAGAGTCGGATGTCACGTGGGCGGAGCATGCGTAAACAACATTAGCTATGCAGACGACATGGCTCTGCTCTGCCCCTCGATTGGTGGGCTGCGTGAACTTATTGAAGTCTGTGAAAGATACGCTAGTCAACACAATTTGACATATAATGTAACTAAGTCTGAGGCTATGATATTTAAGGCTGGTAAAGGCCCTAACATTGTATCACCTATCAATTTATGTGGATCACCTTTGTCGATTGTCAATAAATTTAAATATCTTGGTCACATACTGACAAATAATCTTAGTGATGACGATGACCTAGAAAGGCAGAGAAGGGCAATTGCTGTAAAAAGCAACATGCTCGCGAGAAGGTTCTCCTTAAGCTCAAAAGCTGTTAAAATAACATTGTTTAATACATACTGCCGAGCGTTCTACACCGCTCACCTATGGGAAACATTTAAAACAACTTCTTATGACACTATTAGAGTACAGTACAACAACGCCTTCAGGGCAATGCTTCGCCTGCCGTGGCGGTGTAGCGCGTCAGGCATGTTCACTCGGAACCGGGTGGATAATTTCTGCGCAGTAATGCGCAAAGCAAAAGCCTCCTTCCACACAAGACTCCTGAAGTGTAATAATCCAATAATTAAATGTATATTTACAAATTACTATATGTACGACAAAAACTTCATTGCACAATCGTACAATTATTGACATTGTATTCTATTATATTTATTGACATAACTATTTAATTTCTAATAATCACTTTTATTTCAATTTTATTTTTAAAATTGAACATAATTTGTAATAATAATAATAATAATAAAAATATAATATAATTTAATTTAATCAATGTAATATAATATAAGAACACATATTTATATAATATGGGACTTGGTGCCTGAAATAAATGACATTTTATTTATTTATTTATTTATTTATTCCGGGAAAAAGCACTGTTCCCGTGGGAAGAGACATTCATGCGGGCAAAGCCGTGGGCAAAAGCTAGTGTACTATAATTACTTAACATATACCTTCTAATATACTTCTCTAGATTTAATTACATATAGGCTCTGGCTCATAAAGTTTTTAGAAGTGTTTAGAAGATTTAAAAAAAAATACAAAAATAAATGGAGTTCTCTCATTATTTTTGTTGTAGAATAGAACACGTATGCGACGAATAGGATATTTAGTTCGAACTACGAGGTAACGTTTTACGCACCGATACCGCAATGTTCAAAATACATTTTCACTTCTCATGCTCTGAAAGTGCTTATTTGTGCAGGATATAGGCTGCACAAAATCGAATTTTGTGCACAAGGGCTTTAACGTATCTACTCATAAATATATCTATATTAAGGCAAAGAAAATGAGCCATACAGCCAAACACTATAAAAAGTTCATAGAAGGAATTAGTTTTTTTTATAATATTTACTTTTAATTTATTTGCCTTATGTGTTTTTTAAGACATAAAAGATTTTAAAATTTAAATTCAAGTACGGTATGTTATTTAATTAATTTAATAAAATTATTACAAAATTAATTTAATAGTAGGCTGAATAGGTCTGCAGCCCAAGCCTATCAATGTCGTAAGATTTAAAAAAAATGAAGCGGCGGGAAACTGCTCTTGTTTTTTCGTGCGTTTATTAATTTCTTCAATTTGATTTATTTCCTCGCAATCGAAGTGAAAAGCAGAGTTTATAACTCGTCCACAAAACGATTTTTATCCTCGACATTACTATCAGCCCTCGCCTTCGGCTCGGGCTGCTAAAAATGATTCGTTTTGTGCACTTGTTGTAAAATCTACTATTTTTTTTAACTATTTTTCTTTCAATGTCTATGGTCTAGCAAAAAAAACCTACTCATAGAAAAGCCCCAGGCACAGCTAATGGGCAATTTTCTGACAGCTAAATTAAGAAAAAAAAACAGTATAAAAACGTCTCAACGGCGGCGTTTTATAAAAGCCGGGTCGTAATAATGGCTGTGGCTAAATTGACTCCGATAACATAGCAATTGTACACTGTCAATCACCACATTGGATCGAATGCTGGGAGCATTCGCCGTTAATATGCGTTACAGACGATTTAGACAATAGAAACAATGCACAGATCACTTACCATGTAGGCAGGCTTCTGAGCACGACTTCCTCACGAATAGTTCTTCCTTTAGACACCTAGCCGTGGCCAGCCACACACGATTATAAAGTTCCAAAAACACTGTTGAGCACTCTGAAGTTTGATTAGGATAATTGAGTAAAAGATGTAATGTCGTTGGTGCGCGCGCGCCTTCGATTCAACGTCCAGACTCAGAATAGTTTACTGGTTCTGCCACCAGCCTATGGCGCTGTATTCCAAGACGCCGGTAGGATAGTACATGCGCCGGCGGTAATCCGGGCGCTCCATTGGCTAACTCGCCTGCAGCACGACGAATCATGATGATTGACAAGTGCGTCGATAACGGCGCGCGGAAATTCGAATTCGAAAAGTAAACGAAGTTTACGTTGAAAACGGAACATTCCGCCCACCAAAATACCAATGGGATTTTCCCAGAGTAAGAATAAGAAACGGTAATTAACGATAAATATGTTTAAGTTACTATCCTAAACTTAAAAGCTAAGAAATGCTAAGTTATAACGATTATACGGATGGTAGAGGATTAATAGTTTGACCAAAGGTCTCTTAAGCGAGTGATCTCTGGCTGTTCTAATGGTTGCGACTCTAACTGATTCCATCAGGGCCAGGATGCAAAGAAACAACTCGTCCTAATGCCCATTGAAGAGGAGGCCAGATTGTCCTCTTTATATAAGTACGATTGAGTTTACAGTTAACGGTGTTGAGTCCGTGGTCCATTTTGCTCGCTGAGTTAACCCATGTAAATATTCATTTTTCCAGCGTTTCCAAAATTGTTGTTGAAAAGATTGGATAAGTTGCCCATCGATTCAGTCGATTGATTTTTACGTCCTTAGTAGTCGAAATCAGGAACTGCTGTAAGAAGGTTCTGCTAGCGTTAAAAAATGACCGGGCGTAAGAACGTTCAAATCGTTAGGATCCGAGCTCAATGGACACAAAGGCCGCGAATTTAAAATTGATTCGATCTGAGCGAAGAGTGTGGTAAGCTCTTCAAACGTTAAGACCTGATCGCCAACAATACGGTACAAATGACTCTTTGCGGCTTTGATTTGGATTTCCCACACCCTCCGAAGTGGGGAGCAGAAGGTACGTTACGTTTAAAATCTATTTTTTCCGCATGAGAGGCTTGTTCGATACATGATGCTAGTTGTGAACTTGCACCAACGAAATTCGTACCGCAGTCAGAGTGAATAAACATTGCAGCGGCCACGACGAGAAACGAAGCGACGCAATGCCGCGATGAAGCCGTCAGTCGATAAAGTAGAAACCACCTCAAGGTGCACTGCTTTTGTACTCAAGCATACGAATAAACACAAGTACGCTTTATCGATTTTAGCACCACGATGAAGCCCGAGCTTAATTCGAAAAGGCCCTCCTAGATCGACACCTACGACAGAGAAAGGTTTTGCCTGATTGACACGAAAGGCCGGAAGGTCGCTCATAAAGGGTTGCAAAGGTTTCGGTTTAAGACGGTAGCATCTTATGCATCTTGAAAGATGATGACGTACAGCATGCTTTGCCGCAAGTATCCAAAACTGTTGTAAGATCAGATAGTTGGTTGTGTTCAGACCGGGATGAAAATTGTTTCGATGAATAGATTCGATTACAGCGGATGTAAGAACACTCTTTTTGGGCAATAATGCGGGATACTTCTGTTCGAAGTCAAGATCGGAGTGCGCTAGGCGCCCGCCTACTCTGAGTATACCCTGCTCGTCCAAAAACGGGTTTAGTTTACGAAAACTACGAGGTAACTGTATCTTTGATTGTAATTTGGATATGACATCCGAAAAACAACGTTGTTGGAAATGTTTCACGATAATTAGTAACGCACGATGACGCTCAGCGTCCGTTACGAAAAGATTATCTGATCGCGGAACAGTGTTACGCATGTTATTACAAAACCTGCGAACGTAAGCGATAATGCGACAGATTTTATCTAAAGAAGAATATTTTTCGAATAGTCGATCAATTATAGAAGTTTGGTTTACGCTTTCGATTTGATCCGAAACGAGAACTGTGGTGCGACGCTGCTCAGAGAGCACCGCATTGTCGTCGTTTGAACGATTTCTCGATGTATCGATTGGCCACTCAGACTGTGGTTGAGACAACCACTCTGGGCCCGCCCACCATAGGGCATTGTTCAGCAACTCGTGAGGCAATTGCCCACGCGAACAAACATCTGCAGGATTTGTGACAGATGGTACGTGCCTCCAGCACTCGGTCGGCACGATATCTTGAATGTGACTTACGCGGTTTGCAACGAATGTCACCCAGCGAGAAGAAGGAGCTCGCAACCAGGACAAGGTAACGGTGGAGTCACACCACACATAAGTGTCATGAACAGGAATCCGCAGCGTGCCCTTGACAAATTTGATAAGGTCTGCGAGCAAAAGTGCACCACACAGCTCTAGGCGAGGTAACGATTGACGTTTCAAAGGAGCTACACGAGCCTTAGCACAAACGAGAAAGACGCGAACGGAGCCGTCAGACTCGGTAACGCGCAGGTATATAACGGCGCCATATGCTGCTTCGGAGCTGTCACAAAATCCATGCAGTTGATATGATTGAGCGCTATCGGTAGCGTATTTACGTGGAATCTTAAGATTCCTAACTTGAGGAAGCTGTTCGGAGAACTTTTCCCATAGAGAGATAATTTCCGGTGGGGGCTTATCGTCCCATGAAAGACCTAGAATCCAAAGCTTTTGAATAAAGCATTTAGCTTGAATTGTTAAAGGAGATAGAAAACCCAGAGGATCGAAAATTCTGGCAACCTCACTCAGAATCGTTCGCTTGGTGCACGGTTGATTAGATGGATTTACGGTAAAGACGAACGAATCCGAAGCAGGCTCCCACTTAAGGCCCAGAACCTTGATAGTTGTGTCTTCAGTTTCGGTAAAAGTGATTGCTTCTGAAAGACACGCTCTCCGCGGGAAGATCGCTAAGTAGCTCGGGTCGGTTACTCACCCACTTTCGAGCTCAAACGAGCCAAGACCGAAAAGAGCGATGAGTTGAGTTTTGATTTCTCTGGCGTCCTTCAGCGATGAGCTTCCGGATATGACGTCATCAACGTATATGTCGGAAGTTAAAACGGTTTTGGCCTTTGGGTACTTGTGACCCTCATCGTTGGCCAGTTGCTGAATAGAGCGGCACGCCAGGAATGGAGCGGAAGACACTCCGTACGTTACGGTATTTAATACGTACTCTTGAAGAGGCTCATCTGGGTGAGCTCGCCAGAGAATACGTTGATAATCACGATGTTGAGGAGCTAGGTTGATTTGACGGTACATTTGGCGCACGTCTGCCATGAAGACAATTGCGTGCTCACGGAAATGAAGAAGGATCTCTACGATATTTGATTGTAGCTTCGGTCCCGTCAGCAGCGAGTCGTTTAGCGATTTGGAAGTTGCATCTTTAGCCGAGGCGTCGAATACAACGCGAAGCTTCGTTGTAGCGCTGTCGGGACGTAGCACACAATGGTGCGGTATATAATACTTGCCTTGACCCATTTGCTTGGCAGGTACCAGAGTCATGTGACCACTGTCGATATAGTCAGTCATGAACTCCACGTATTGTTGGTTTAAATTGTGATCGCGATACAGACGCCTTTCAATGGCATGAAAGCGTCGTAAGGCTATCTTCTCGAGAACCTTCAAAGACTGGCTCCTCGTCGTCCTTGAAGGGGAGACAAACTACATATCTACCTGTCTCGTCACGGTAGTGATTACTGAGAAAACTATTTTCACAGCGTTGCTCTTCTGGGGTCAATCGGGAAGATTGTGGAACGTTATCGATTTCCTCAGAAACGTTGAACAATTTTGTTTAAACTATCGTCTACGGTAGAAGGGGCTACTCCTAGTAGACTGGACGATGCGAGTCTGGACTTCCCAAGAAGAAGCCAGCCGAAGACTGAGTTGAAAGCTCGCGGTTGAGAGGCGTTACCCTTCAGACGTTGTTCGAGAAGTGACTCAGCAAAGACGTCGGCACCTAACAAGACGTCGATCGGACCGGGGATGTCAAAACCAGGATCAGCTAGCGGTAGTGTTTTGACCTCCTCCCATCCTTTCGTATTTAGCCTTGCTATCGGTTGATCTCCGCAAATGCTCGGTATGACGAGCATTCCCAGACGAAACTTTACGTTACAGTTGGTGCCAATGTCGTATGTAACAAAGCCACTGACTGAGGCAGGGCTGCCCCCTAACCCATAAACGTTGATATTACCAGTTATAGGTTTTAGATTTAATCGTTGAGCGGCGTGAGCCGTGAGAAAATTGTTTTGACTGCCGGTGTCAAATAACGCGCGAAATGTATGAAATTCACCAGAAGCATCACGAATCTGGACGAGAGCTGTTGCCAGTAACACGGTTGTGGTTACGGTTGGATCAGACTGAGTTAACGAATCCTTAGCCACTAAGGTCGCCGAGCTTGCCGCCGGCTCCTTATGTAGCAAAGTGTGGTGTTTACGTCTACATTGTCGACATGAAAACATTGATGTGCACTCTCGCACTGAATGGGATGCGTTAAGACAATTGTAGCACCATTTCTTTTCAGTGGCCACAGCCATGCGCTCATCTATTGATTTTGCCAAAAAATCATTACAGGCCGAGATGTGATGTTCATTGCGACAGTAGGCACATTTACGAATCGGAGTGCTCGAATTGTGAGCAGGTTTCGCTTGTTGTTTATCACCAACATTTTTATGAGTAGTGACGGTGGGAGCGACAAGCGAATGCGTGACGTTATGTCGCTTGAACTTCTGTGAAGTTCCCGGTGTGTCCTTTGAAACGTTAGCGGTTTTATTGGTAACATTCGAAAAGTGCGTGTCGCGAATTAATGCTTCACCTTTTTAGAGTGTAAGAATGCCCTTAAATGGTTATACTGTGGAAGCTCAATATCGGTATGTTTTTCCTCAAACTCGCGTCTTAATTTGGTATCGAGTTTGGCCAGAACATTATAACAAAGAACAAAATCCCATTTATCGGTAGGTAATTTTAAAGTTTTTAAAATTGTTAAGTTCTCATCGATCGTGTCTAAGGCGCGTCGAAAATCTTGAGCGTTCGAAGTCTTTAAACTAACGTCCAAGATATCACGCCAGCACGTAAACGCTAATTCGCGTTTATCTTCATAACGGGACTTGAGAGCCTCGTACGCACTTAAATAATGTTCACTTGCAACAGGAAAAGTTCTAATGAACGATAAAGCATCACCACTTAAAACTGACACGAGATAGTGAAATTTCTCAATATTACATAAGGAGGTAGAATCATGTATCAACGCGTTATAAGTTGCAATGAACTCAGGCCATTCCTTGATAGCACCGGAAAAAGTTGGCAACGAAATTTTTGGTAACCGCATATTTCCACTGTGCGAACCGGTCAATGAATTATGTTTCGAAGTGTCAGCTTGTTGAGATGAACGTTGTTCAAATTTTCGTTGAATTGCCAACACTTGAAAATACAATTCGTCAAATCGATCCTGAACTTCATCGTCCTCCTCATCGGCATCATCCTTAAGAAGGTCCAAAATAATAAAATGGGAGTCATGAAAACTATCAGCAATCGTTTTTATTTCATGACAATAATGCGAAAGAAATAACCCTACTTGTGATTCATCGGTATTGGCTAAGGTACCTACTTCCAAAGCCTTCGTTAAGCGATTATATGCTATAGTTCGTTTACGTCGCAAACTGGGCAAATTATTAATAGTGTACGTATTTTCGATACCCTTTTTAATAGTAGGTTTAGATTTACGCCTTGATAGTAAAGACATAATTAATATCAAAACAATAAAACCTGATAGCAACAAATATTCGGATTCGATAAAAAGTTTAGTTGCGAACGTCTTCAGCGAGACCGCGTTCACAAGAATCGACGAGAATCACTGGGGCGGTATTACACGACAACAGGTAATATTGTCACCTCGGTCACCTGAGTTTTAAATTGAAATAAATTAAATTGATAAGGATGAATTAAATGAGCGTTAGGAACACTAAAAACGGTTTGCGATATTCGTTAATGTACGGTAAATAAAAAAAATAAAAATCAGTTTTTTTTGTAAAAACAAAAAACTATGATTTTTAACCTAAAACGGTAATAATGAAAATGTGAACGCACCAAAATTCGTTGAAAATATGATACGATAAACGATACAACGTCACGATAAAAAATATTTCGTAATTTGAAACGTAGAGCAATAAATTTTTCGGATAAATAAATATCAAGAGGAAACGTTGAACGGTTGGAAAAAGGTAGTCGAGTTATAACGAACTATCAACATAAAATTATGAGAAGGTGGATTTGCAATATTGTATTATTGCGAACGGTAAAACGGTAGATAATTTTATGCTAATAAGTATAAAACGACAAAAGAATTTATTTTCAACAAATATTCTAGAAACTGATGGAATCCATCTTAAATCGATAAACGGTAAGGTAAGGTACTCAACAAAACAAAATGGAACAAAAGACTTGTTTTCCGATTAGTAATTGAAACAAAATGTTATGTTTATTCGTTTTAGCTGTACTAGTAAGTCATAATAAGCGTGGAATACGGTAAATGAAGTAGCAATTACTAAATCGAATCTGGTATTTGGCGGCAGACTGAAGGTAGGTATCCAAAGTTCCCGGGTTTCGGCAACAAAAAATGTGGCTAAATTGACTCGATAAATAGCACTTGTACACTGTCAATCACCACATTGGATCGAATGCTGGGAGCATTCGCCGTTAATATGCGTTACAGACGATTTAGACAATAGAAACAATGCACAAACCACTTACCATGTAGGCAGGCTTCGAGCACGATTCCTCACGAATAGTTCTTCCTTTAGACACCTGGCCGGCCAGCCACACACGATTATAAAGTTCCAAAAAAACTGTTGAGCACTTGAAGTTTGATTAGGATAATTGAGTAAAAAAGATGTAATGTTTGGTGCGCGGCGCGCCTTCGATTCAACGTCCAGACTCAGAATCGTTTACTGGTTCTGCTGACCAGCCTATGGCGCTGTATTCCAAGACGCCGGTAGGATAGTACATGCGCCGGCGGTAATCCGGGCGCTCCATTGGCTAAATCGCCTGCAGCACGACGAATCATGATGATTGACAAGTGCGTCGATAACGCGCGCGAAAGTCGACTTGAAAAGTAAACGAAGCTTTCACGTTGAAAACGGAACAATGGCTGTACCTATATTGTGCGCTTTTTCTTGTCAACCAGAGGCAGAAAAAAATAACCTAATAGTTGCACAAATCACAATATTGATACTTTTTAGATGCTTTTTTTATTAGGTTTTATTAAAAAAAAATGAAAATCCCGTGCATGTTTGCTTTTTCTATGGGCTCGCCTTTTACTAAGCGCTATCTGTGATAGCGCTTAGTAAAAGGCGAGCCCATGTAGTTCCAGATGACAATTTTTTTTTTATTTGGGTCACGGAAAATATCCCATTATATACAAATACAGATCATCAGAAAAACAGATCCCAAGCCAGTAAGTATCATCGAATTCCGCCTCAAATATCACATATTCGGCATAGCTCCATGAAATATTCAAGTCAAGACACGGCAAGCACAGATTTGTATTGGTTCTGTACGTGCTTCTGCGGACTTTATTGCAAACGGAATTGCAGGGGATATGACATGAAAAATGTATCCTTTGAGATATTGCCACATATTATGTTGTAGATGTAGCTTAGTGCTCATTGGTTGAAAGGGTAGACTTATAATAGATACTGCTGGAATTTAGGGGTTATTTTACTACGCATTTTTCTCTTTATCTAATTTAGCGTACAGTTAAAATTATGTGTCGCGTAACACAGTTTTTCTCTTAGTAGGTACTTACACCATACAATATGAATTTCTGAAGGTAGCCTTTTTTAGATCCGCTGTTAAAAATACCTAGTCCCTTATCGATCCCACATTAATTTGCACAATATTCTTTTTTTTTCCAAAATAATCAGGGGGCACGGCAGTGCCTCCGCCAAGTCGAGCGCGAAGCAAACACTGCCGTACCATCCTTTACTGGAACCATTTCGCCGCATTTTCAGGCCCCTATTTGAGAACATCTGGATAAGACCAGAACGAAGAAATTTTCGTCATCTAGTAAGCTATAATCACATACTTAAAATCCAAAATTTCAAGTCTGTAGGTCATTTAGTTCCGAAGTTAAGCGAAAGCAAAGTTTCGCATTTTCGACACTCACTCACTCATGATCATCAAAATATAACTAGTACTTCCCATAAACTCAGAGAGCTGAAATTTGGTACAGAGTTAGGTTTTAATGGCCATATAAAGGGAAAACTATAAAAACTAAGATAATCGAAGATCTGGAGTACCTGGTGACCCTGATTAGAAAACACAAGAGCCCAACCAAACTATTAGAGATCGACATACCGCCTTTATAAAAAATATTCAACTTGGTGGGCCGCTTCATTTGATGTCAAAAATCGAAGGTCTGAAGTATCTCATGAAGAACCCTCAGCTGGTCTCAGCTGTATTAGAGATTACCATATCTCTATGGTAACGCCCCCTTCTATTGCTACATAAAAAAATCGACTGTCATTGCAAAAATCCAGCGTAGAGGGACACATCTTCTTATTTAACCTAGCCTAATAATACGTTATAACCGTACATATTCATCGGGATATTGTACCAAGTTGTATTTCGATTGTACTTAAAAGACAAATTTTTTGTTGTTGTCTGTTTTCATTTTGCTTTTAAGAGTTGCCCGCTTCTTTAAAAATTACCCTAAGTTCAGTATGAAAAATTGAAAATATTATGCCTCCTAATGCTTGAAAATTAAGCTAAAATTAAGATTATCAACTTGCATGAGGCCCCAATTATGTCGAAAATTGGTATAAGGTGGTTTAAATGATATTGTTACATTTAAATTGTCAAAGTGCTAAGGAAAGAATAAAAAATACTCATCAAGTATATTTTGACCCTTAATTTAGGGCTAAAACCCTCAATTTGATAACACTGATCAAGTGTTAAATAAAAAAATCTTTTTAAACATATCAAATTAACAAAAAAATATTATTTACTTTTGTTTAGGGTAAGCTACAAGTTGGAAACCCTGCTCGTGATAGGCCAAGAATGACAGACAATCACCATTTTTTTTAAATTTATTTTGTCTCTGTTTTTTAGAACACTGGCTGTATTATTGCATGGGAAAAATAAAACTTCGATTCTTATTTTTTCCTTGGAATCGAGCTAATTTTCAGTTATTCTTTACAATATTCTGTGG
>CM031589.1:7802932-7841616 GCA_018467065.1 Ephestia elutella
CGGTGAGAGGTGTTAGTATTGGTCAAAACAAATTGTTTTTACCCCCTATTGTCTCATCCAAAAGTTAACTGTTTCAGACATATTTCACATTTTAGATGTTTTGAGAAAAAAGTCACTTTTGCGTAGATTTTATCTTGTATTTTTTTTTATTATACTTAGTTTTTTTAAATGTTTTTATTAACATCCTATTACGCCCCAAGACTTCGCTTCTGTTGGAATTTCAGGATAAAAAATACCCTGTGTTATTCCAGGATTCATTCAACCTTTTTACAAAGTTTCATCGAAATCCGTCCAGTATTTTTTCGTGGAAGAGAAACAAAAATCCAAACATATGGCTATGTTTTCACTCTTTGTTGTATTTTTTTTTTTGTTGTGTTGTGTTTTTTATCTAGAAAATAAGCATATTCTATTCAAACAAATATCTATCTCACAAACTCATAATATTAACAGGATTGTTACCTGCCAAGTAAAGGCATCACCACGCGCCTTTTCAGACTCCAACTCTTTGGCGGAGCGCGGGAAACTATTCCTCCATAGCAGTAGCATACGCGGTAATAGTCCACGAACCACTGGCACTCCTGCAAAAAATGTAAATAATATAAATTCTTCTGTTACTGACTGTGACTGACCGACAACGCAAAGCCGAAAGTACTGGGCGTAGGAAGCTGAAATTTGGCATGTCGGTTCCTTAGAAAGTGTTGGTTTGCACTAAGAAAAGATTTCCCGAAATTCCCACGGGAAAGAAGTCCAGAGCTCATGCTAATGTAAATAATTTTAATCGCGAGTTACTATTCACCACCAGATATCAGCGCCTAGGGCGGCAGAGGATCCAGTCATCTGTCAGATGTCAATACTGTCATTGGAATCTAATAACAGAGTGTCAATTTGTCAGAATTCGAAAATGACAGCGTCGTACCGCATCTGCCAGATGTCCAGATGGTACGCAAACGCTCCACGCCTAACCTCAGACGAATGAAAAAAGAATAGACATGACCATACCACCACAAAAAATCGTGCATACCTAAACCTGGCGCCGCCGACAAAGGATTTGGCACAAAGATGGCGGCCTGCCCATACTAATAATAGTGACAAAACATGGAAACCGGCCGCATAACTTCTGTTTGTATATAGATTGTTATGCCGGGTCTATTATTTTTTACCTAAAGTCCTAATTGCGCCTAATCAACCAACGTTAGTCCTGGTGGCGGTCAGTCTGCCTATTTTGCCCGGCGGATCCTCAACAGTTACTGGACCGCGTTAAGAAACTACTTTCCCTCGATTCTTACTACACTGATAATATTATTGCTAATCTATACTTGCTTCTTACCTAAAGTTACAAATAGCGCCAACAATCAGCCACCCAGCGTTAGTCCTGGCGGGCGGTCAATCTGACCTACTTTGCCCGGCGGATCTCAACAGTTGCTAACGGCAGCGTTAAAAGCTACTTTCCCCGGCCATGGAGGCACGCCTAATGGTGAAGTCCGCACGGCACCTAGTATAGCTGCTAGGGACGTGCTGAATATCCCTGTAAATAACAAACAAAAAAATTAATAAAGGTGTCAGATTATATTTTTATTTTAAAATTTTCTTTTTGCTATCTGGTGTGCTAACACTTTAGTTCTTGTGATAAATAAACCTTTAAAAAATTGACGGTAGCGTGATCGAGTCATGTCTGAGTTTGACAGGGGAGGGAACCCGCTTTTTTCACTTCCATTGAATTGGAGGCGAGCGGGCGAAGCGAGTGAAAAGCGAAGGGACGAATTAACGTAAACCATATCGCGGGAGGCGAGCTAAAAGCGAAGCGCTTCTTGGTATTGTGGTTTACGTCTCTTGTCGCTTCGCTCCTTGCAAACTCTCTCTCTCTCTCTCTGCTCTTTCGCGCTTTCCCAAATATACTGCTTATGCTGGTGCCGCCACCAGTGCCGAGCTTTAGCTTAATCTATACCTTAATAAAACAGTAAAAATATTTTGTCTGTACATTTAGTATTTTTGACTGAAATGGATAAAGGGACACTTAAATAGAATAATAGAAAACAAAACAAAAAATATGGAATTTTTTGTCTGTCTGTCTGTATGTAGTGATCACGCTAATCTCCGAAAGCACTGAACCGATTTGAATGAAACTTTTTATTGTATAGCTATTAAGCCTGGGCAACATATAGGCTATAATTGATTTTGAAAACTGGAGTACTTGGTGAAAAACCAAAACAGTGAAAGTGAGTTTGTTTGGTACCTCTTCACGCTTTATCTACTAACCAATCTTCCTGAAACCTGCGACGGCAGCGCCTCGCACACGCAGCGCAGGCAGCGGCCGCTAGTCTGAGTGTCCACACACGGACACTCTAACACCTGATCATATGTATTGTACCAGAGATGTGATGCGGGGTGGGCCTGGCAGCCTCCAAGGCGTCGAGACAGACGTCGAGGCGCGGAGTGATCTGCGACGGCAGCGCCTCGCACACGCAGCGCAGGCAGCGGCCGCTAGTCTAGTGTCCACACACGGACACTCTAACACCTGATCATATGTATTGTACCAGAGATGTGATGCGGGGTGGGCCTGGCAGCCTCCAAGGCGTCGAGACAGACGTCGAGGCGCGGAGTGATCTGCGACGGCAGCGCCTCGCACACGCAGCGCAGGCAGCGGCCGCTAGTCTAGTGTCCACACACGGACACTCTAACACCTGATCATATGTATTGTACCAGAGATGTGATGCGGGGTGGGCCTGGCAGCCTCGAAGGCGTCCGAGACAGGCGTCGAGGCGCGGAGTGATCTGCGACGGCAGCGCCTCGCACACGCAGCGCAGGCAGCGGCCGCTAGTCTAGTGTCCACACACGGACACTCTAACACCTGATCATATGTATTGTACCAGAGATGTGATGCGGGGTGGGCCTGGCAGCCTCCAAGGCGTCGAGACAGGCGTCGAGGCGCGGAGTGATCTGCGACGGCAGCGCCTCGCACACGCAGCGCAGGCAGCGGCCGCTAGTCTAGTGTCCACACACGGACACTCTAACACCTGATCATATGTATTGTACCAGAGATGTGATGCGGGGTGGGCCTGGCAGCAGCCTCCAAGGCGTCGAGACAGGCGTCGAGGCGCGGGTGATCTGCGACAGCAGCGCCTCGCACGCAGCGCAGGCAACGGCCGCTAGTCTGAGTGTCCACACACGGACACTCTAACACCTGATCATATGTATTGTACCAGAGATGTGATGCGGGGTGGAGCCTGGCAGCCTCCAAGGCGTCGAGACAGGCGTCGAGGCGCGGAGTGATCTGCGACGGCAGCGCCTCGCACACGCAGCGCAGGCAGCGGCCGCTAGTCTAGTGTCCACACACGGACACTCTAACACCCTGATCATATGTACATTGTACCAGAGATGTGATGCGGGGTGGGCCTGGCAGCCTCCAAGGCGTCGAGACAGAGCGTCGAGGCGCAGGAGTGATCTGCGACGGCAGCGCCTCGCACCAGCGCAGCGCAGCGCAGACGGCGGCCGCTTTAGTCTAGTGTCCACACGGACACTCTAACACCCTGATCATATGTATTGTACCAGAGATGTGATGCGGGGTGGGCCTGGCAGCCTCAAGGCGTCGAGACGAGGCGTCGAGGCGCGGAGGTGATCTGCGACGGCAGCGCTCGCACACGCAGCGCAGGCAGCGGCCGCTAGTCTAGTGTCCACACACGGACACTCTAACACCTGATCATATGTATTGTACCAGAGATGTGATGCAGGTGGGCCTGGCAGCCTCCAAGGCGTCGAGACAGACGTCGAGGCGCGGAGTGATCTGCGACGGCAGCGCCTCGCACACGCAGCGCAGGCAGCGGCCGCTAGTCTAGTGTCCACACACGGACACTCTAACACCTGATCATATGTATTGTACCAGAGATGTGATGCGGGGTGGGCCTGGCAGCCTCCAAGGCGTCGAGACAGGCGTCGAGGCGCGGAGTGATCTGCGACGGCAGCGCCTCGCCACACGCAGCGCAGGCAGCGCGGCCGCTAGTCTAGTGTCCACACACGGACACTCTAACACCTGATCATATGTATTGTACCAGAGATGTGATGCGGGGTGGGCCTGTGGCAGCCTCCAAGGCGTCGAGACAGGCGTCGAGGCGCGGGTGATCTGCGACGGCAGCGCCTCGCACACGCAGCGCAGGCAGCGGCCTGCTAGTCTGGTGTCCACACGGACACTCTAACACCTGATCATATGTATTGTACCAGAGATGTGATGCGGGGTGGGCCTGGCAGCCTCCAAGGCGTCGAGACAGGCGTCGAGGCGCGGAGTGATCTGCGACGGCAGCGCCTCGCACACGCAGCGCAGGCAGCGCGCCGCCGCCAGTCTAGCGGCCACGCACGGGTGCTCCAACACCTGACAATCATCGACATAAATAAAACTAGATGTCGCGTGCTGTGCAGGGCAAAAGTTGTTTTCAAAACAAAGTTGGAAAATTAGTAAAAAGCCATCTTTATAAATTGGTTGTCCGGTTGAGATTAAGTGAAGAGCCGAAAAGCTGCTCTGGCTTTTGCTCTTTGCTATGACAACGCAGCTCGACCTGCGGCCTTGCTTGCCCCAGCTGGAAAAGAGCTCGGCCTCCGGCCTCGCCTATTCTCGGCTTCATATAATGCTGGGGTTCGAAATGAAACAGTAGGTCGTCCATATAGAGAAGGGCTCGACCTTCGGCCTCGCCCCGCTCTTTGCCGCACGAGACGAAGCGAGCTTCGTCGGCCGTAGGCCAGAGGCCTGCCTTCGGCCTCGCTCCTCCCCCTAGCCCTTGGTTAGCCAGAGGTTTAAAGATAACACGGCCACTTATCTACTATTTATCTTCCATCCCCCGTAATATTCAACCAGCTAAAACGTATTTTCAGATAATCTTACCGATGTACTGCAGCATAAACTTCCACAAGATTCACTTTTGCTCCTAGCCGGCAATTTTTAATTTTCCTAAATTATCCTGGCACAAGGATCCTAATACCGGCGCATATCTGCCTTCAGGCAATCAGTCTCCAGAAGAGAACCTTTTCGTTGACACCCTTTCATTTAACAATCTTCATCAGTTGAGTTCAGTGACTAATAAAACCAAGGACCGCTCACTAGATTTAATTTTCTCTAATGAACTCAATGTTTTTGATGTAACTGAGCACCAATTTCCACAAGTGTCGCTTAAACAAACGCATCGTTTACAACAGAACCTCTTTTTTAAACTTTTGTAAAGCGAACTATACTAATATTAAAGAGGACTTGTCTGAAATTGTCTGGTCCACTCACTTTAAGTCTGCATAACATTGACGATATGGTTGATAAGTTTTATGACCTCCTTCTGCCTATAATATCTAAACATACGCCTACCACTATTACTAAAGATAAGAAATATCCTTGTTGGTTTAGTCGTTCTCTGATTAAGACAGTAAAAAGAAAAAGCTAAATTTCACAAAAGATTTAAAAAGTACGGTAATCCCAGAGATCATCTCACATACCAAAATGTTACGCAGTCACTGCGATCAAATGATTGATACTTGCTTCTCTGACTTCAAGTCTCAGGCTAAAACCAATATTAAAAATAATCCCAGATACTTCTGGACGTTCATCAAGTCATTGAGATCAAATTGCACAGACATACCTGATGAAATGTTTCTGGAGAACCAGAATGTTCAAGGTGGACAGCAGATCTGTGACCTCTTTTCTGAATATTTTCACTTGACTTGTGTTAACTCGCCATCGTTATCCAGCATTGACAGTTCTGATACTTGCCATGCTTCTCTTAGTGCATGTTATCTGTCAAAATCTGATATTCTGGAGTCTCTTAAAACAGCTAACGTAAATAAAGGTCCAGGCCCAGACGGCATTCCACCTATATTTTTTAAGATTTGCTCTTTGGAAGTGGTCGAACCTTTATATCTGATATTTAATCATTCTCTCACAACCAGAGTTTTCCCCTCAAAGTGGAAGATCGCTAACGTCACACCCGTTCACAAAAAGGGAGACTTAGCTAACGTAGCAAAATTTTAGACCAATTTCAATTTTTATCTTATATAGGCATGTTGTTTGAATCGTTGGTACAGAGACATCTCTTCTTTCATCTTAAACCACTTTTCAATAATCAGCAACATGGCTTTCTTCTGGCCGGTCGACAACGTCAAACCTCGTGGGATAATAATAATATAATAATAATCTTTATTTTATTCTTCTCCACAAAAACAGTTAAAAATACAAAATATATAGGCACATGCTAATCAGGTGCTAAGAATTTGTGGAGAACTGGTGACACCTGTACTAGGTATCCGAAGAACCTGTATTACAGGACACCAGGTCTCCCTTTTAGATTAAAGGACTAGGCTTATGTTAATTAGTTTATTGATTTACAAAAGAATAGAATAATCGTGGAGTGTGCGAAAAATATAACATACTAGCTTTTGCCCGCGGCTTCGCCCGCGTGAATTTCCCACGGGAACAGTGCTTTTTCCCGGGATAAAAAGTAGCCTATGTGCTATTCCAGGTCATTATCTACCTCTGTACCAAATTTCATCGAAATCCGTCCAGTAGATTTTGCGTGATTGAGTAACAAACATCCTCACAAACTCACAAATTCACAAACTCACATCCAAACATTCGCATTTATAATATTAGTATGGATACATTCTAATGACTGGGCAAAAACAAAAAGGAAAATTTTGAGATTAAGCCAACGCAATAAATAATTCCTCCGTTTCATCATATGTCAAAGTTTGCAACCACTGCCTTACTTGTTTTTTACAGTTAAATTTATTAAGGTCAAAAATTCTGATAATAGAATGAATTTTTTTATAAAAGAAAAGGTCCAAGAAAGTAGAAAAATCTGGTTAAAAATTCTGTTAGGACTAGGGGAACATTTAATATTAGTCTGTTATTTCTAGCAAACGTAGTTGAGGGAGTGTAGGGGAAGACATGAGTGTTGAGACATGTGGATGATATAACTAAGGCTCTGGAAAATAATGAAGAGAGGTCCATGCTGTATACACCGACTTTTCTAAAGCGTTTGACGTGGTCAACCATGGTAAACTTATACAGACGCTTGCGCACATGCTGGAATATGTGGTTCTCTGCTGAGATGGTGCGAATCATATTTGAGAAATCGCTCACAGTTGGTTGTTGTTCGCTGGCTTTAGGTCCCAAGCTAAGGATGTCCCCTCTGGCGTTCCACAGGGCTCTCGCATCTTGGCCCTATTTTCTTTTTTAGTTTTTATTAACGACTTAAGCTCTAGCTTCATAAGTTCAAACCATAAACTTTTTTGCCGACGATTTAAAAGTCTATCGTGAAATTCGGTCTGACCAAGATATTGCTTTGTTACAAAATGATCTTAGGACAAAATCAGTCAATGGTGCCAAAGAAAACTATATGATCTTAAATGCTGCTAAATGTTTTTTCATAAATTTCTCACGTAAAATATACCCACGTAATCTAGTGTATACAATCAATGGAACTCCACTCCAAGAACTTGATAACGTTCGTGATCTTGGTATCATAATGGATAAAAAGTTAGACTTCAGGGACCACATTAACAACATAGTCAAGAAGGCTTCCGGGAAATTAGCTGGCTTCGTTATTCGTCAAACAAAAAAGTTTGACTTTTTAAGGAACCTGAAATCCCAATAGTATTATTTGCTGTTACGTACGAAGTATCCTTACTTGAATATTGCGGCCCTGTATGGAATCCATCTTATTACGGGGTGCATGTCTCCCAGAAATTGAAAGCATCCAGAGAA
This sequence comes from Ephestia elutella, assembly GCA_018467065.1. NCBI lineage: Eukaryota > Metazoa > Arthropoda > Insecta > Lepidoptera > Pyralidae > Ephestia > Ephestia elutella. The sequence goes on from CM031589.1 coordinate 7,810,668, forward strand.
GAAAATTTCTGTATCATCTAGCATACTTTAATAATAGCTGTCACGATTTGCCATCCTACCATTCTAGGCTAGAACATTTTTGTATTAACTCTCTTGAACAGCGGCGTTTGGCTTTGGATACTTAATATTTCCACATAAAATTATTATAGGTTCAATTGATTGTCCTGATATTCTACATAAACTTAGTTTCTATATTCCTAGATCTGGTAGTCGACTACACAATCGCGTTACTTTCAGACAAGCAAGAGCTTGTCTGGAAAGTAACTGCAATGGTCGCGATGTACGACAAAGATGTCGTACATACGAAGCGGGAGGAAGGGTGATTTTCTGCGCTGTCAACAGTGTTCCCCTGGCTTGAGGCAGTCAGGAGGAGAGCAGTGATGCCAGAATGGGAATATTTTGATTGGGAAGTTATATTTGGCCCAAAGATATTATGCGAATGAATAGAGAACCATTTCAAAATCCTAAAAAAAATACTTATTAAAAACAAAAAAAAATATCAAACTTGTGCTGTATGTATGGCTGTTTACTATTTATTTTGCCGTTCTAAAATAGAAAATTTTCAATAATAGTAGATTGCTTTACTTGGGTCGGATGACATCTATATCATACGAGGTGTTTAGATATAGAAAAGGCTATAATCCGAGTATGAATTGATGTCATTCACCCGTAATAAGCACTCTACTTTTCATTTCGAATATAGAGAGGAAAGTAAACATAAAACACTATAAAATAGTCTATTGACACAGCTTACAACTTTCGATACAGCTTATGAATAAATATCCGTACCTAGTCTATTTTAAATTTTGAACATGGAATCACTAGGCGGCCTGGAGCGAGCCATCGCTGCAGCTTCTACGCTCTAGGATATTTTTTAATTCTCAATGGCTGATTAGATCTAATCACAATGTATTACTATTTTCTTCTTTTTAACAATATCATAATTAAGTATATAAATATACCAATATTTTATTTACATAATTAAGAAAAACATGGATAAAAACGAAGAAGATACAGCGGTAAGTCTAAATACAGCAAAAATTTTCTTTTATAAAGTATGATTTTTTTCCATGCTACCTGGCTAATACATGTAGTATCCAAAGACATAGAAAAAAAAAGAAATGTTTTTCATCGAAGTTCTTTTGAGCTTTTTCAAACTCGACATTTTTTCTGTATAGAACCTAGAACTTAGCCATAGACATTAAAAAAAAAATCATTCCATAGTTTTTTATTTCTAAATTTATGACAGTAGCCGATTCCTAAAGGAATTCATCATGTTCTATTTTTAAAAATTCATTCTCTCTCTAGGGTACAAATGGGGAAGAAGCATGTTCTACCCGATACTTGGATCAAATATACACTTCTTTCAGAGTACCTATGAGTAGTGATGTGCCGTTCCCGGGAACGAAGGAATATTCCCGGAAACGAAGGGAACGTTCCCCAAAAATGGAAATATTGGGGAATATTGCAATTAAAATTTATAATTGCGATTTTTATCACTTCTAATATAATAATCTAAATACATATCCTCAGATAATAATTACAACATTTTTTTCAAAAATCTTCAATATTCCCTACTTTTCGGGAACGTTCCCGGGAATATTTCCAAATTTCCGGGGAATATTACCGACTGATGGGGAACATTTCCTTGTTTCTGGGAACGTTCCCTCATAAGCTGGAATTGACTTTATAGGATTACAAGCTTTTACCCGCGACTTCGCCCGCGTAAGTTTCGCTTAAATAAATAGTAGATTGTTAAGTTGGTCCCACACTGCGAATATTAACCTGTAACGTAACATTTGAAGATTCGATTGTGCGTATTAACATTACAATATGCCTGTCACAGAACATTCTCCGATTCGATTTTGATTTTTTGAGGTTTTGATATCAAAAGGTCCACTTTCGCAAAATGTCATTTTCGCACAAGGTTACTTGCGCAAAAGGTCACGTTCGCAAAACTTTACTTTCGCAAATGGTTACTTTTGAAAAAGATCACTCTCGCAAATGGTCACTGCTTATATTTATTTCGTAAAAGGTCACTTTCGCATAAGGTAACTTTTGTAAACGTGTGATCCGTTGTGATAGTTATCTTATGTGGAAGTTACCTTTTGCAACAGACCAATAAATCTAAAATTTCATTTTACTTTCACTTTCAAAATGACAACGTTTCACACTAACTTCCATCACTTGGTTATTGCTATTAGGTGTGTTAGCGATTCTGAAAAAGATGTATTCTGTGAAAGAGACATCCTGCGAAAGAGACATTTTAGGACTAGAGAAAATTTTGCGAAAGAGACATTTTGCGTCTGGGCCTATTTTATAAATACAATAAATAAGTGCATATTTAATTTTTTGTTAACAGGTAAGTTTTGCATAAAGTCACTTTTGCAAAAAGACATCTTCGCAAAAGGTCATTTTCACAAAATGTCACTTTCACATGGGAACTTTCGCAAACGGTCATTTTTGCTAAATTTTACTTTTGCAAATGGTCAATTTCGTATAAAGTAACTTTTGCGAAAGGTCACATTCACACAAAACGTCACTTTCACAAAATGTTATTGATGCAAGTGTCACTTTCATATAAGGTAACTTGCGCAAAAGTTTACATTCGCAAAAGGTCACTTTCAGGCATTCTGCGAAGAAGACGTTACGAGAAAGAGACATTTTACGACTAGGGGACATTTTACGAAAGAGACATTTTGCGCCTGAGCTAATTTTTTTAATACAATGATGAGTAACTTTTTTTATAAAAGATGAGTTTGCTCTTGACCACAATCTTGCCCGAATGATTGCATTATTTTTTTATTAACTTTATTTGTAGCTATAACAAGTCTATGCTGGACAAAAGCCTCCCCACTCTCTTTCCATGTGTCCCTATCTCTGGCCTTTTCTATCCACTTTCTGTCGAATGCTTTAAGTTCATCTGACCATCTTTTCTTAGGCCTTCCTCGTTTTCTGTGCCCATCAGCTGGGACCCAGGTTTTATTAACAGATAACTTTTTTTTATTGTATTAAAGATGGGTTTGCTCTTGACCACAATCTTACCCGCGAACAGAGATGAGGTCTACATTGTAGCGAGCCCACTCAGAAGTAGCTGACTTACTCTGGTTTTAAAGAGAGAGTCAAGCTGTATGTGCTCGGAAAACGCAGGTAGAGAGTTCCATTTTTTTAATGCGCGCACAAAAAGCGCTTGGTGCTTGCGGGGGGGAATATTAACCAAGAAAGGATGATAGCCCGCCGTGCATCTGGACATAGGGTTAGGCGGTATGAGCTCATACAGCTCATGAGCGCACTCCCCAAAGTACAATCGGTCGAAAACCGACAACTCCATACAAAACAGACAGACAGGCAACTTTTAGACGATGAGATTCGGCTCTGCGTTTCACCGAATCCGAAGTGACCAATTGGTACTTTGCCGAGCCGTCCCAAAGTTCATTTTTGCAAAATAACATCTTCGCAAAAGGTTACTTTCGCATGGTAACTTTCACAAACTGTCACATTTATAGATGGTTACATTAATAAAATGTCACTTTCGTAAAAGGTCACTTTCGTATAAGGAAACTTACGCAAAATGTCACTTTCTAAAACGATCACTTGGATGAAAATGTGACATTTTACAAAAGAGACATTTTGCGAAAGTGGACCTTTTGCGCAGGTGACTTCATGCGAAGGTATCTTTTTGCGAAAGTGTCATTTTGCGAAGGTGTCCTTTTGCAAAAGTGACATTTTGCGAATGTAGACTTTTTGCACAAGTAATTCTTTGCGAAAGTGACATTCTGAAAAAGGCATAACCAAAATCGAATCGGTGAATGTTCGTCAGTGTGGGCATATTGTAATGTAATGCGCACAATCGAATCTTGAAATGTTGAAAAGCAGCCTGGGAGCAACTTTAAATGGCAAAACAATGGTTAGTAATGGTAAAATGTTGGATACTTATTTATCTAAGCAAAACTCACGCGGGCGAAGTCGCGGGCAAACGCTAGTAATCCTATAAAGTCAATTCCAGCTTTGCAAGGAACGTTCCCAGAAACACGGGAATGTTCCCCAAAAACTGGAAACATTCCCGGGAATATTCCCCGTTCCCGTTTCCAGGAATATTCCCGGGAACGGAAATTTGGGAACGGCACATCACTAACTATGAGAAATGAAAAAAAAACGTTTCATCTCATCTATAGCAAAGATCATGGAAGTAGTAACTTATTACTTCCATGGCATATATATAAGTCTACAGATACTCGACTGTCTAAATAGTTTTATTACATTCTCTTTGGTCTGTCTGGTTTATGATTTTACTTAGCTCGTGTCAAATCTTCCACTTTATAAAAAAATAGTATTGAATATCAAAATATATATTTCGGCAGGAGCCCGGTCCCGAATCAGGAGAGGCCGAGTTCTGAAAGGATGACCAAACTGGTCAGCACAGTTACTTTTAAATTAACTTCACAGAAAAGAATATGTGGCACAATTAACTAACTCAGATCATATTAACTGTCAGGATGAGGGTATTTCTAAAATAACATGTTCAGCTGGTAAAGACAGGGTAGTGTAGCCTTATTTCAGGCAGCTCAAAGCACCCAGCGGTTCCTCGGATGATCTCGGATTACTAAATAATGCAACACTAACTCTCAAACACTACACAGAACAATGGCCGACATGACCATGGAAAACAAGAAATACCTTTGAAAACTCACGGTTATAGCAGGGTGCACCAACCAACACACCGTGCGGTGACCATCAACCAGCCATAATCTGATCTCCCACCGTGTTTTCACTAACCAACCAACTACCAGGAATTATCATTACATACACTACCGATCTAATTTAAATCATCAAGGTAACTAACTCCCTCGTATTGCCACTCTATTCAGCGAGCTCCCCGGCCCGCGACTCGCTCGCGTCACACCCGGACTACCATTTGCTATCACAATTCGGCTGTTTTATCGACTCACTGAAGTAGGTCTGTACAAATTAATTAGATATCAGATATTGACTTCAACAAATTAGTTATCAATCATATTGCTCTTTCTAAATTTTAATCTCCGACATATATGTCTGAATTGAACACATCACAATATCAGAATCATCAGATCATCATGGGTTCAGAGGGGCCGAGCTCACAATGGATTGACCAGAGCGGTAAACACAGGTACAGGTACTTTAACAACGGGTTCACGTGAAAACACATGTGGATACTAAACTCAGTTCGAATATTAACTGTCAGGATGAGGGTATTTCCAAAATAACATGCAGGGTAAACAACTCCTATATCAAGTTACAGCCCAAAGCATCCAGGGATTCATCGGATATTAACGGATTAAGAAATCATCTAGCACTGACCTCTCATTTGGTCCACGTGTCAAGGCTAGGGTCCAACCCTAACCTACCCATGGCAAGGAACCGTGCCCCACCATGCACGGATCAATCCATTTCAACCAGTGAGTTCTACTGAATGGTCTTCGTGCTAAGATCTCCAATATCGCGCTGATAACACCATCACACATTGTGCGCAGAGAATCCGGGCAAAACGAAATGGCGGGAGGGTTCGGTACCGAAAAATTTACCGGGTAAAAAAATACCGGTAAAAACCTCGACCCGGCACTACGTCTGTCCGACTAGAGCCTAAAACCTAACCTATACGCAGTCTGCTACCACTATAGCTTATAAAGGGAGCTATAGAACCCTAAATCACTAAAACTAACCTATAAATTATAACTATAAATTTAATCTTCAACTCACCAAGTTGACTTTTCTTTTGGTCCAAGTGGGGTTGTCTTCGGAGGAGGAGGTGGTCCCTAAATCACCCAAACTACCCCCTGAGATCTCAGTCCCCAGAACAAATACCTGATCCGTCTAGCAGTTCCACTCGGCGACGGCTGGGTGTGAGCAGGCAGCCACAATTCCCGTCTCACAACAAACAGTCAAAATAAAGGCTTTTTGCACAAACACAACTTTAATAGTTATTTAACAACGATGAAGTACAATACAAACGATGATTACAATTAAATAAAATTAACACGCCACGCCACGCGGCTACAAACGAACCATGCAAAATGGTGGCCGAGCACCTGGCCGTTACTTCACGCGACACGGCCTCGCGCGCGCAGTCCAAAACCAATACTGATTTCAAAATGGTCGCTCGCGATTCACGCCGTCGCGTCGGCGCGATGCTACTAATATGCAACTACCGCACGCGCTAGAATATTACGGCGGCGAACGGACAAAACAACATAGATTTTATTACAAACACACATAGTCACATCGTTAACGCACTAAGAACACTGACTACATAGCTACAGAGAATTCAACACAACCGGACGACACGTCCGCACCGCATCGCGCCACAAATCGGACTGCTTCGCTATAATGTCATAACGATCGCACGTTGGATTTATTACAAAGAGGGGGGGTGACACAAATGACATTGTCACTTTGACACATTTCCTACGAGTACCGTCTTGAAAACTGTTTTAAACCATTGATTAACTAACAAAATAAACTACAGTTAATTTAATTAATGTAAACGCTCCGACATATATATATAATTTTAAGAAAAAAATAACAATACAATAAGAAATAACAGTTGATGGCTACGGAATGAATTTCTATTTTATTAAATTTATTTGTGAATTCTGTCAAATCTAGTTTCGCGTGTAATAATATTGGCGAAAAATAATTATTGTTCTGGCGAAATTGGAAAATAACATCTGGCATCCCTGTTACAACTGCTGCGACGTCGTGGCTGGTGGGGCATACAATGCGTTGATCCGTTGCGACGACGCGACGCAACGGAGCAATGGGGCTTCGCCCTTGATGGGGCAGGTCACAACAAAATATATGAAAAACGTCGCAGCGTCGACGCTGTCACGACGCAACGGAGCAATGGGGCTTCGCCCTTGATGGGGCAGGTCACAACAAAATATATGAAAAACGTCGCAGCGTCGACGCTGTCACGACGCAACGGAGCAATGGGGCTTCGCCCTTGATGGGGCAGGTCACAACAAAATATATGAAAAACGTCGCAGCGTCGACAGCTGTCACGACGCAACGGAGCAATGGGGCTTCGCCCTTGATGGGGCAGGTCACAACAAAATATATGAAAAACATCGCAGCGTCGACGCTGTCACGACGCAACGGAGCAATGGGGCTTCGCCCTTGATGGGGCAGGTCACAACAAAATATATGAAAAACGTCGCTGCGACGACGCTGTCACGACGCAACGCAACGCAACGGAGCAATGGGGCTTCGCCCTTGATGGGGCAGGTCACAACAAAATATATGAAAAACATCGCAGCGTCGACGCTGTCACGACGCAACGGAGCAATGGGGCTTCGCCCTTGATGGGGCAGGTCACAACAAAATATATGAAAAACGTCGCAGCGTCGACGCTGCGACGACGCTGTCACGACGCAACGGAGCAATGGGGCTTCGCCCTATGAATACGTTCAAAAATGCGACCAATGCCCTTAGCCTCTTTTCGTAAATTTCTGTGTAATATTTTATTTTTTTAACGATGATTATAACCATCTCATGAATCTCGTATGAAAACCTTAAAGGAGTTTTCATAGTCGAATATCACAGATAAATGCATGAAATAAAATTAACACTTATCTCTTAAATTAAATAAACAAACAGACTTACAGAACAAATAGCGTCGATCATGTTCAGAGAAGTGTCCGACACGAGATTCTGTACCGACGTCCCTAATTGCAGCGCCAACTCGCCAGCTTCAGTCAACGCGCATACTAGCAAATGTTGGCTGAACAGTGTCTCCTGTAAAAAAATGTTTACGATCAAATAGCTTTAAGTGACTCCTTTGGTAACTATTCTATTTATACATTTAAGACTAAAATTGTAGCTGTTGGTCTTCCTATAAAAATAAATAAAATAGTATGCTTATCCAAATTTTGATGGCGTATTTTTTGTTTATATTATAGCACATAGAATAGTGTTTTCTGAAAAAAAAATTACGATCAAATGTGCTTCTTACTGTGTATCCAAATTTTGATAGCGTAAGAAATTATATTGAATGTTTCGTAAAATATCTACGTTATAATAAATTGTAGTTTTCTTTTAGGCTGCATTATTTTTTATGTAATTTGTAAGATTTGTATGACTTTGTATTGAGCTAGGTAATGTACTTTTGACATGGTATTTTTCCACTCGTGTACCCATGAAATTTGGTACACGGGTGGAAAAATACCAGGTACAGCACAAAATGTTTTTTTATGCCGAAATCCCCACAGGCGCGAATCCCCAAGCGCCTCAATGGGGTATAAAATTACCTGGTTACAATCCTTAGCGTTCTCCGGGTTGAAATCAATACTGTTCATTTGCTTGATGACTATCTGTATAATCTCTCTGCAAGCCGAAGCTTGCGCCTTCTCTCCTAGCATCTTGCCTAGTGTATTGCGGAGTATGTAGTTTATGCATTTCCTGTAAAAATATGATGTAATAATTTCCATAAATATTTTTATAACACCACATAATATAATACTATGCTAGTACAGATGCACACTCTCATACTCTTGACAATTGACAATATCAGTTCACTATTTTTAAAAGCTTTTTTTAACTTGCAATGTATGTAAGTATGTTCGTTTAGGTGGAATCACGGTGGAATCTTAGAACTCAATTTTGAAGTAGATATCTTCAACCGATTGAACTGAAATTTTGTACACATGTTTAGTTTTGATGACAATACATAAAAGCTTTTTTTTTTAGTTTTTTATACCATAAATTTATTTATTTATAAAATCGCCATTAGAGGGCATCACTGAGCTGGAACTAACTTGGTCCTCGGGGTTTGCAAAGTACAATTCACTGACAGTGATGTCATCCTACGTATTTTCTCAATAGATGGCGTGAATTCAAAGTATAAGATATTCATTGCGATGTTGACATCTATTGTCATTTTATAGTTACTAATTTGCAGATTAGAACCCCATGAAAACACCCAGGAACACGTCACTGATAAAGCATCATCTTGAGCCTATAATAGCTTTTTTTTCTAGCCTGTTGATGTGTCCCATTGGGCAAAGGCCTCTTCTTTCTACTTCCACAAATATCTAATAGCTATCAGTGTTTTTTTTTATTTAGCCAATAGGTCTCACCGCTGGACAAAAGCATCCCTCCTTATCTCTCCAACTACCTCTCGCTAGCTGCTGCCACCGCTTATCAAAGGCCGACAATTGTTGCGTGTATTATACACAACCGTGTTAAATTTCACATATACTGCACTTACGTCTGTTGATTCACACATTCATTACATACACATAATTATTTGTTTAACTATTATTTTAACGCTTTTTAGTGTTAATTAATCGTCCTTACAAACACACCGGTCTGTTTGTTTATGTAAAGTCAACTTGTCATCTTGGATGTTTGACAGTGACGTTTGACAGTGACGTTTGAGATGACGTTTGGAAATGGTCCCTGTACATCGGTGGTGTGTTGTGACGGACGTGTTGCTAGAATGTTTTTTATTTACTTATATTTGTAAATAATATAGGTAATTGGTCAAAATTTATAGAATAATAATTTGAACAAGGATTTTATTAGATTAACTATATCTTTTTTCTCCGAGATGAATGAATGCCGCACTTCGACGGTTTTGTCTCTGATCGAAATCTATGTTGTCTCTGATTTCGTGGCAACGCTAGGCTGAGGTGGTAAAGGAAATAGGCCTCGACCAAGATGATCTTTCTTGGATTGCTTTTCGGATGGAACACGCCGCAGGGCTCCACGCCTCGCAATCTAGAACCTCCGTGAACGGAGGATAAGATGTAGCGGTCATGTGAGTTCATCTCTCTGGTGTTTTGCCAGTTTTCCTATGAATATTGTAGACACGATGTTAATGGCATTCTCTATTGTTTCAGAGTGCACCGCTCTTAAACTTAGGTTTTAAGTTGTTAGTTTACGCTTTATTTTTCAATATTCCACGTTCCACGTGTTGTACTTTATTAGTTTACTCGTTTAAACTATTTTTCTTCGTGCTCTGGCACGTGATTCGATGTCGTGACATGACTACTTCAGAATGAGTTCCCATTTATATTTTTCTTTCTTTTCGTTGTACATACTGGTTACAATGACCCTGACCCTAAGGGTAATCACCTTCTCTGGATAAATAACCCCTATTTATCCCAGTAAAACAATAACACTTCCTGTAAGCAAAGAGGATTGCCGACCACCATGTGATACAAGACCACATGGCCAGGTGTCTCCAAATCAACAATCCAGGACCCCCAGCTGTTCCTACATTACTGGGAGTGACGAGGTGATACAGTTTATTGGAAGAAAAGGAAAGGACCTGAATGGGATTTACCAAGTAACATCCATTTTATAATTAGAACTTAAACTTTAGAATTTATTTTAAGGCAGCGACTTTGCCTAATATGATTTGTTCCTAGTTTTATCACATAGAGAGGACGCTCTCAACCTTTGTTAAGAGGTAGGTCTCATAACCAACTTTAAGAATAAGGACATTTTTCTATGTCATGTGTTTTCATAGGTTATGATAATTAGACTTTAGTCTTAACTAGTTTGTTTTAAGAAACATGTAAGAAAAGAAAGTATTTGTTAAAACATTCCTATAGAAAGAATTAGTAATAAGGGATAAGAATATTTATCTACTAAAAAGTGAGTTTACCAAATATGTATATTTTCCTGTAATATATTTAACTTGATATATAAACAATTAACTTGTTTAATTGATTTCAACTAATAGTTGATGGCGCCCTTGGTTAGAATTGAAACACAACATACACCTGGTCTCTTTCTTCAAATGTAACATTCCACAGAGCGACAAGAACCCACCGACCCACTCCGGAGTCTCCTACATAACGCACCACTGAGCTGGCTGTGCGGTTGTCCACCGGTGGCAGGCCGTGTTTTGCACGCCTGTCCTATAGTGGGTAATACAATTCAGTGCTATCGCGACCAGATCTAACAAGTGTGTCAGGAATTTTGTCAAGTTGCGTCCCAGCCACACGCCGCCAATTAAATAAATAACAAAATATAAATAAAATGTTCACCTGGAGTACACAGCGTCCACATGTGAACTGGCGGCCTTCGGGTTCGCGACCAGATCTAACACGTGTGTCAGGAATGTAGTCATGTTTCGTTCTAGCCACACGCCGCCCATGTTTTGTACGAACACTACGTACGCCTAAAAATTTCAACGTGTTAATCCACGAGAAAAGCAGTCAAGAGTCAAAAGTGCAGTCAGAATCCACAAGGCATTATGATCATTAAGGCTAGGCAATAAGGTCTTCGAGGTATGACTAATGACGCTTGACTGTACCTAGGGAATGTAAATCCGTTCTGTTTTTAAATCCGGATTTTTAAGAACGGATTTTTGATCCAATCCGGTTTATCCGGATTTTACGGATTTTTCATAAAAAAAGCAAATCTAATCATATACCTAATAAAACTGTAACTGGTTTGTGTCAGTACATAGAATTAAGCGGTTTTCACAGTTGTATTGTTAAAGGTCTAACTTAAAACGTATAAATTTCATCTTGTACGTCACTTAGACCCAGAGATATTAACGATAGTAAATTACGCGCGGACGAATTTCGCAGGCACAAGCTAGTGTTAAATAAAATACTTGTACACTCGATCTTTTTTATCATATATATTTTAATATTAATATTATAATATTTTGTACACAACTGTACCTTGATTTTTTTATTCGCAACATTTCGTTAAGTGGGCGAATCGCATACTACTAGTTCTTGAAGAGGTCGGTTCGCACGCGATTAAAATTCATCCGTGCGAAACGCCTACTAAAAAAATATTATTATTGAAAGTGGACGTTTCGCACGTTCGGGCGAATGAATTTCTAGCGAATCAACTACTAAGCATAATGTTTATTATCGCATTGTGATTTCAGTTCCGTAATGAGGGAGGGATTACAGAAGCAAAATAAGGATGCATATATATGAAAAACCTTCCAGTATTCAGAACCCCAGAACTTCTGAGCTATAATTATAAATATGAATAAAAATTTAACAGAAAATGCTCGATATGAGCTATTATAAATTATTAGGAAACAAATATAAATTGAATTATATAAACTTATGACAAAATAATTATTTATTTTAACAACACTTAATTATTGTTTGGATGATTGTTACGCAATCACGCAAAAACGACTGAACGGATTTGGCTCGAAAGCTAGTAACCTAATGAGCTAACACTGAAACATAACAGTTTTTGAGATCAGCGCTAAAAAACTTTGCAGCTTCATAACATTATTATAAGTACACTAGCTTTCGCTCGCCACTTCGTCTGCGTTAACTCGTTTCTTTATTATGCCACAGGAGCTTGACATTTTTCCGAGATTAAAAGTATTCAATATGTTAATCCTGGTAATGAACTATCTATGTTCAAAATTTTATGCAAATCTGTTCAGCCGTTTTTGCATGATTGAGTAACAAATATCCAAACATACAAACTTTCAGATTTATAATATTAGTATATAAGTAAACCAGCTTTCGCCCGCAACTTTGTCTGCTACCTACTACTAACTCGTTTTTTTTATCTCTCTTTCTTAGCACGTGCCGCTTGCGATCTGAGATCGGGGAACATATCACAGAAAACCCTACCACGTGCCAGATCGCACCTACCGCTTGCGATATGAAGTCGGGGAGCATAGAGCAAAAAGCCCTTCCGCGTATCAGATCGCACTAATCTTTTATACTTTTTTGGGTTCTGAGTAGAGGAAGCATTGTTTATTACGAATTTTCAAATGTTATACCGAAAACCATATCTGAATCCAGATCGTTCGTAGCTCCGGATAGCGGAATGGTTTACGGCAACTTTTTGTGAATTCTTGCTTGTAAACCCTCCCGCAGCTCAGATTTTCCGAAGTTCTGAATACTGTAAGGGTTTACATATACGCTGCGCGGTAGGCATCGTAATCTAAGGGAACGGATTGTATGCGCTCGAGCGCGCGGGCAGTTAACGATGTACCCCCAATTTTTTTTTTAATTCAGAAAATCCGGATTTCATTTTGGAATCCGGATTTGGAAGTCGAGTGAAAATGTGCGAAAATCCGAATGTTTTGGATTACGGATTATTCGGATTGCATTCCCTAACTGTACCTTATGGGTGTTGGTCACAGATTTAAATTAGACTAGATACCGCAAGTTTGTTCGATAGTATGAAAACCGAGCGTGCCATTATTTTCTACCTACGATGACGTCACGCCAGTCATTTTAGTGATGGGCGCAACATAAACGCGTAGCAAACGCGTGATTGTTTGTCAATCAAAGACAGTATATATTTAATAATTTTGGCAATATTTCTTCTGCAGAAACTTTTTTTCTATAAAATCACACTGGCATAGTAAGATATAGACACAAGTTAATTAGCCGATGCCCGGTGCACCACTCGTAACAAATTTGGGGCTGACATTTCAGAGAAGTTGCATCAATCTTGAGATTGATGCAACTTCTCTGAAATGTCAGCTACAAAAAATACTGCTAATACAATAAAGAAACAATAGAACTTACATGTGTAACACAAACGCGCACTTCCCTATTGACCCCCGAGCCAGACTTGATGATCTCCCCCTTAAGGAACGATGTCCCTCCCCTTAAGTACGCCCCCATCAGCAGATTCAGAGCCTCGTCCAATGATACCACGTTCTTTGGAGGCTCCTTCTTGTTTTGTTGGACTGGGAAGAACATCAGTGATTAATTTAGATGACACTTTGACGCATTTTTATTGGCACACAACGATACATAACGATGCCATTAGATTTAAAAGAGCAAAATATCCAACAACGTGTTGTAAAAAATAACAAAACCTAATCGTCTAATTTTCTCTTTATGAATGATAACTTTTTAAATATGAAATTCTTAGTGGTCAGTGTTTGCGTGAACACAATATTTGATACCGGCCGTTAGTATAAATGCAAAAAAAAGTAATCTTACCAGATTGACCAACTTTGAGTTTGGCATTCAAACTGTTGACCTCCCCCGCTTGTGTCGCCGCTATCAATGCGCCAAGTAACTCCGCTATTGCACATCTGAATTACCAAAAGCAATTATTGAAATGTTTTTCTTATTTCTCTTATGCCATCAATGGCAGCTGTTATAATGCATTTTAAAAGTTTTGATACCGGTCCCAAATTAACTACACTAGTTTTTATCCGTCGCCTGCGTAAATTATAAACTAAAACCTTCCTTATAATTCACCCAGTCCATTGGCAAAAACTCTATGTGTTTTATCACGAAGGGGATTTTATTTCATGATATGTAGTAACATGATATATTACATACTAGCTTTAGCCCGCGGCTTCGCCCGCGTGAATTTCCCACGGGAACAGTGCTTTTTCCCGGGATGAAAGGTACCCAATGTCCTTCTCCGTACTTCCAGCTATGTGTATGCGAAATTTCAGGAAGATTGGTTCAGTAGATAAAGAGTGAAGAGGTAACAAACAAACCAACAAGCAAACAAACAAACTCACCTTCGCATTTATAATATTAGTTAGGATAGGATACGACATTGGAACCTTCAAAAAACGAGTCTACGTCTTCTTGAAAGGCCGGCAACACTCTTGTAATACCCCTAGTGTTGCAGTAGTCCATAGGCAGCGGTGATCGCTTACCATCAGGTGACCCGCTTGCTCGTTTGCCGTCCTATGTTATAAGAAAAAAATGATAATTACCTGAGCATATAATCGCTCGGATGAGCCGTCCTTAAACAAGCGGCGGCTATAGCGTCCAAGTCAGCGGCAGTTAACTTCATCAACGGCAGAATTTGCCGCGCGTGCGCAGCGGCGGCGCGAGGTCGGACAGTAACATTATAATATGTAAGGATAAGGATGTAGTTATAAGACATGATAATTACCTAAGCATATAATCGCTCGGATGAGCCGCCCTTAAACAAGCGGCGGCTATAGCGTTCAAGTCAGCACCAGTTAGCTTCATCAACGGCAACATGTGCCGCCGGCGGCGCGCGGTCGGACAGTAACGTTATAATATGGAAGGATAACGATGTAGTTATAAAAAATGATAATTACCTAAGCATATAATCGCTCGGATAAGCCGCTCTCAAACAAGCGGCGGCTATAGCGTCCAAGTCAGCAGCAGTTAGCTTCATCAACGGCAACATGTGCCGCCGGCGCACACTGGTTTGAAAATCGTATATAGTGGACTTAGGGATCAAAGTGCAGCTATCACGCTGATTTTTTTTTTACATACTACTTTTAACAATAGCTTTAACTTTTCTAAATAAGGTTTTTGCTAAAAAGTGCATTTTCATATTTAAAAAAATATTGTTTATTTTTTTGTATGGAGAAAAAGTAATAATCATAAAAATCTTTTAAATGGTAATACTGTTAGGCAAGGCGGCTAGTAGGCGTTATAGTCCGCACAATTCTTAACATTTTATACCTTGGAGTCATATTCATATGTCTGCCGCTTTGGCCTCCACAGCGCTTGGAAATTTTCCTTATTAAATATATAGGCATCATAAACTAAGTTACCGTACACATGCTGTGTGACCCGTTCAGAGGCGGAAGGAGAATCTTTCAAAATACCACACTTGATCATAGCTGAATATTCTAGTTGTTCATGCATCACACTTTGAACAAGATATGGGCTCAACCAATGAGGGTCGAGTATTTTTTAGTAGAGGGGAGGGGAGAGCGCTATGGAATCTACATTGTATAATTTTTAATGGAGGGGGAGGGCTTTGGAATCTGTCTGGCATTCAGTCACTTTTAATGTATGGTTATCATCCTTAAACAATAGTCGTAAAAGAATATTAAAAATGCCTAAAGTTTTCTGTTGCATTTTAATAATTTATCTGTGATGATATATTATTAAAACATGCAAGCATTTTTTGGTCCTAAGTCCACTTTTGTTTCAAATCTAGACAGTTTAACTAATTTACTCGATCTACAAAACATAAAAACTACTACGTATAAAAGGATCCATTTTGATAAACTCCTTTTCTGATCACTCGTACTCGCAAAGAACTTCTCCCCTCCCCCTCTGGTTCTCTTAGCGATATTGTATACCCCTCCCCCTCCTATGATCAAGTGTGGTATTTTGAGACTCTACTCCCGCCTCTGAACGGGTCACGTAGCAAGTGTACGGTAACTTAGTTTATGATGCCTATATATTTAATAAGGAAATTTCCAAGCGCTGTGGAGGCCAAAGCGGCAGACATATGAATATGACTCCAAGGAACAAAATGTTAAGAATTGTGCGGACTATAACGCCTACTAGCCGCCTTGCCTAACAGTATTACCATTTAAAAGATTTTTATGATTATTACTTTTTCTCCATACAAAAAAATAAACAATATTTTTTTTAAATATGAAAATGCACTTTTTAGCAAAAACCTTATTTAGAAAAGTTAAAGCTATTTTTAAAAGTAGTATGTAAAAAAAAAATCAGCGTGATAGCTGCACTTTGATCCCTAAGTCCACTATATACGATTTTCAAACCAGTGTGCGGCGGCGCGCGGTCTGTCAGTAACGTTATAATGTGTAATGATAACGTTGTAGTTATAAAAAATGATAATTACCTAAGCATATAATCGCTTGGATGAGCCGCTCTCAAACAAGCGGCAGCTATAGCGTCCAAATCAGCAGCAGTTAGCTTCATCAACGGCAACATGTGCCGCAGCGCGTGCGCAGCGGCGGCGCGGACGGCGGGCGCGCGGTCGGAAAGTAACGCGTTCCTTGCCGCGCGGGACACCTCGCGTAACGCGGCCGGGGCCGCCGAACCCATGCCTACGCAGATCTGAAAACACAATGGGCGATTTTCTAACAGCTAAATAAAGAAAAAACAAGCTAATTATCTTATTACTATAACTCAAAGGTGACTGACTTACTGGCTGACTGACTGACATAGTGATCTATCAATGCACAGCCCAAACCACTGGACGGATCGGGCTGAAATTTGGCATGCAGGTAGATGTTATGACGTAGGCATCCGCTAAGAAAGGATTAACGCGAGCGAAGCCGCGGGCGCCAGCTAGTTAAAAATAAAAAACACGACTTGACAACTCACATAGCCTATGTCATTCGGGCTAATGCAAGGAATCTAAAAATACCTCACATCAAAATGTATTAAGCCATTCAGGACTTATGGTGGAATAAAGAAATTACATACAGACATGAACCCTGAAAACATAACACTCCTTTTTTGGTCAGTCGTGTAAAAATCAGTTTAAAAATTCTCAACAGATTGCGTTTTATGAAAGCCGAGTCGTGATAATGGCTGTACCTATATTGTGCGCTTATTCTTCTCAACCAGAGGCAGAAAAAAATCACCTAGCAGTTTGACAGTTGAACAAATCACAATATTAATACCAAATTAATTCACAATACTTTCTAAGTTAGAAATGCGTTCCTTGACGCGCGGGACACCTCACGTAACCCGATTAAATTTTGCAAACAATCCAGCCTGTTGGAATGTCATAATGTTTGCAAACAAAGAAAGTATGCTATCAATGGAATTTCATTTAGTAAATTGTCATAAAACAGGTTGTCATAAAGCATGCAATATTTAGTAATTCATATAAGACCTAGTAATTTTTTAACTGAAACAAAAAACAACCTTTTAACAACATGACGCCAAGCCGAAAACAATTTAAAATTGTTCAGTGATGCTTGACGCATAGGTACGTTCTTATCGTTAATTAATTCAAGAGTTGCAGAGTAAACTAGTAATAAAATTACACATGTAATGAACCCACGTAATATCCTTCGCATGATTGTGGGTGTATTAGAAGTTTAGAACCTTCCTTTCAAGTATTGATAACCCAATTTCAACATTTATATTGCAAACACAATCTTTTGGTATACAAATATAATAAAGCTCAATAAAAAGTAGTTAATAGGTCAGATTTGAAAAATTATTACTGCATTATATAAGCCGAAGGGAGGACGGAAGATGGGGCAGAAAATAACTGGACTGGCGGCCGTGGATGGAGCGAAGAAAGCAGGGCAAACCAGCTGCCCGCTGGAGCGATGACATCGCCAAAATTGGAGGCCCATTGTGGAGAAGGATTGCGAAAGATCGCGTGCATTGGAGGAGGCTTATGTCCTGCAGTGGACGAAATGAGCCGAAGAAGAAGAAGATTACTGTATTAGCAAGGGCCCGGGACTTTGTCCCTGTGGGAATTTCGAGAAATCCTTTCTTAGTGCTCCCCTACACTCCCTTAGGAAACTACATGCCAAATATCAGCTTCCTACGCCCAGTAGTTTTGGCTGTGCGTTGTCTGTCAGTCACTCAGTAACGTAGAATTTTACATACCTATTATATCAATTGACGATTTATTTGATAGTACATTAATAAGGATGGCTGAGAGAAGTTCTACATAGGGACATAGCTAATTATTATTGTATGATCGCGAAGAAAAAGCGAACGATTAGAAGTGAATTTGTGAAGATGTTTGTAACTCAATCATGCAAAATCTACTGGACGGATTTCAATAAAATTTGGTACACGGCTAGAAAAGTACTGGGAATAACACATAGGGTACTTTTTATCCAGAAATTCCCACGGGAGCGAAGCCCCAGGTCGCGGCTAGTAAATTAAGTATACCTTTTCAAGAGTATTCATGATCTCCAGCCGGGTCTGAGACTCGGCACTCTTCAGGGAGCGCACCAGTGTGGACACTGTCTCTTCATATGAACGGCCCATCATCCTTCCAAGCTTTTCGTACATACTTCCCAGGCAGCATATTGCAGCTCTACAAATACACAATGGAATGAAATATTTTACTCTTAATTAGATAATGATGAAAAAATTCCATGCGAATTTATATTAAAATATTTTATTTGCAGACAATGTTGCTCATTAGACTTAAAAAGACCTAACTATAAGGGGTATTAGACCTTCCTGAATTTAGGGTCCGATAAAAAGTGTCCGATATCGGCCTCTGAATTCAGTGGCCGATGCGCCTGATCACACATTCACTGATTCAGAGAGCTCTGAATCAGTTGCTAAGGACGAGCGCTACGAGACAGACGTGTCGCGCCGCGCATTTAAAACAAAATGGCTCCAACTTAATCGAAATATTTTTAAGGTTTTTAATGTTGCATTTTGATAAAAAAAATTATATACCTACACCTAATAATACATTGAATCCTTCATCCTAATCCTAACCTAACTAAAATTACAAATGCGAAAGTGAGTTTGTTTATTTGTTTGTTACCTCTTCACGATTTATCTACTGAACCAATTTTCCTGAATGAAATTTCGCATAGGTACACATAGTTAGAGGTACCGAGAAGGACATAGGGTACCTTTCATCCCGGAAAGAGCACTGTTCCCTGGAAATTCACGCGGGCGAAGCCGCGGGAAAATGCTAGTTTCTAATATTTATGTTCATATAATTTTGGTCACGCTTGTCCCAAATGTATGTCCTTGTATATAACTAAAATATCATTAAGAATCTCTCTTTCTGCCATTTTGCGTACGCCGTAAACACACACGCTGCTAACCAACAAAACGTGCGTGCGCGACGGCAGACGAACGGTGACTGATTTTGATTTAGGATCCGATACGTCGGAAGGCGTTCTTTCCTGAGAACGGAGGCTAAATCGGATGCTAGCTTCCTAAATGCGATTAGACTTCTCTGAATTCAGAAGCCACTGAATATCGGACCCTAAATTCAGGAAGGTCTAATACCCCTTTATCCTTGCAGTTAGGATAGTTTAGAAACAATATCATATCACAGACGAATGCCATTGTGTAAGAGTTTTTTTATTGGTCTAACAGCCTGACATGATAAAACATTCACATCTCAATTCTCATGTCTTCATGAAATACACAACTTAATCCAGATTTTTCACCTATTTTGATCTCTGGAGAGTATTCCACAGTAGGTATAAAAACAGTGACTTGCATCCTTAAGAATATTATGACCTGACACTAAGTGTTTTTAAAGTGACCAGGTTCATTTTAGTAACTAGATTCATTTTAAGAGTAATCAACTTGTATAATATAAACAGATATAAGAAGCAAGTTACAAGCAAGCAAGTGAAAATCGCTAGTCTCTGCCTAACCCCACAGGGAAATGACGTAATAATATGTATGTATAAGAACTTACAGCCTGGTTGGTAAATACGATGGGGAGTCATCCTTCACTTTGATGATGTCATTGCACTTGTTGACAGTATCAAACAGCAGGAAAGTGTCTCCCACTGAGAACAGAGTAGCTAGACATCGCGCCAAGAGACGACGCGCTGGGCCGCCAAGAGATTCTCGGAGTAGATTTACTAGTTGGGCCACTAGCTTTTGCTGGCAACTCTTTATGTCCGACTGAAAATAATAGAGAGGAAAGCATGTATGAAGAGTGATGAGTTTAGAGGAAGCAAGAGAGATCAGTAAGGATCGTAGCAAGTGGAAATCGCTAGTCTTTTCCTACCATCACGGAAAAAGCCGTAATAATATGTATATGTACGAGTATGTATGTATGTAAATAATAATCATTTATTTCGTCAGAAGTAGGTAGTACAAGGTGTATACGATACAAGAATTACTGTTATACAGTGCTTAGTACTGATACAAATTTTTCCATATAAACTCTGGGAATGTACCAGTATTTTACAGTACTTTATATGAGAATTTGGTACTGGTACCAACTGGTAGCAAGCCCTGGTGCTCTATGTTGTGCCATTGTGATGCTGTAATACCATTATAATGTTTGCATGCTCACCAATTTTTGACGAATATCAACATACATTGCTTTGTTTTATGTGAGCTATGATTAGACACAATAGAAAACTAAGTAATATATGATGACTAACTTTTGCCCGCGTCTTCGACCGCGTGAATTTCCCACGGGAACAGTGCGTCTTCCTGAGATGAAAGGAACCCTATGTCCTTCTCAGTACTTCTAACTATGTGTATGCCACAGGTGTATGCGAAATTTCAGAAAGATTGGTTCAGTATAAGCATAATATAAAGCCAGGTATAGGCAAAAACCATTTCTAACATAATGTATGATTGGGATAAAAAAATTTATGTTCGCTGTGACCCCCAAGCATAGATTTGAACTAAATCATACTCATAAAACCACTGATTCTTTCTGATTGAAGCATTTTAACATAGGTTACTATGTTATTCAAATTGAATTACCTTATGAGCTGCAACTAGGACTTTGTCAAGGAATCGAAGCCACTCAAATATGAAATGTGGCTTCTTGTCATCCGGGAGCTGCTGCAGTGCAGTCTCATTGAGGGTGAGGGTATGTGTCACCTCCATTGTCTAAAAATAAGGTAAGAAACATTTTACATAATAAAGGTTAGCACACCTAACAACGTAGGGATAAATTCATAAGTATATTAGCACTTAGATGTCTACATGTTATGGGTCATCCTTTTGGGTGGTATACATACCACTTGTGTTGTTTTTTAATCACTACGTGCTGATTTACCAGTGAATTAGTTATTGGCCTTACTTGAAATGTAATTCTTAGTATATAAGTTAACTCTGTAACGCTGTGACTTCATAAATAAAAAAATTTAGAATCTAAATGTTTTCTCATTTTCTTTCACTTCAGCTGCATCTTAGTGTCACTGTAAATAAGTTTGAAGATCAGCAGCTCCAAATTACACAAGTTTGACAAAGGGTGGTGCGATATAGCCTTGGATCAAGAGTCTTGGAAAGAGAGAAGCATTTGCACGGCACTGGGACATAGATGGCTAAAATAATCATTCATATACCTAATAGACAAAGATATTTTGTTGAAAAACTATCAGTTTTTCTCTATGGCTTAAGAAATGTGATATCAATCTCAAACAGGAAGGCTAAATTCTCCTTGTGTCACCCCAAGATGTGTAATACTGTTACTAAATTGGAAAAAATCCTGATCTGTTACAGTGTTATTATACAATGCAACTAACTTTTTTCCCAAAGAATAACACTTACTGTGCGGTACGGCACTCTGGAGTCCCGTGAGCCATACACAGTATTACTCATTTTGAAAATAGTTGCAATATGTAACATAACACTGTTACAGATACGGAATTTTTCCACGTTCAGTAACAGTGTTTAACATCTTGGGGTGACAACGGGAACAAACGAAAGCCTGCGTACTGTGTGCTCTGCTTACACGTAATTTATTTTCAACAGCTGTAAATTGATCGTAATGGGCCCGGTTTGTTTATACACTCCGGATGGCGTCAGAGGAAGATGATTCACATATACATTCAGCAGGATCATTAAAAAATATAGAACACAGTAATTAATCACACAACAACACAAAACATAAGAGGATAACAGATACAAACCAATAAATTCTGGTCCTAGTTTTGCACCATTAGAATATTCACATAATTTAACAAACTTCCAAGAAGTTTACTTTGATCTTCTAGTGAAATAATCCACTTTTTCATCCAAAATTTTATAGTAATGCAATGAAAAGGTATCAATTGGTATCAATAATTTAATTTACTAATGAAAAATCAAAAACGAACGAGACGAGAACGAGAAGCGAAAATATTTCCCCTGTGCTCCAGAGGGGAACGAAGGGGGTATGTGCGTTGACATGACATTGACATCTTTATGTACAATGCACAGTATTCCAAGAACCCTTCGGACCTGACATTTCGAACTAAGCTCAAAATGTGACGCATTATGTTGTTCTAAATGATAAGCAAAAACTCCCGTGTGGAAATTCCTTATAGTTTTGGAGAAAACTCAAACCTAAGTTGGTCAATGTTTTTTACTTAGAAAGTAAAATATTTTTTTTTCTACCGGAAGAATTACTTTATTTGCCCAACTTTTTACGTAATTTTATTGAGAGTTTAAAACCCTATTTTTTTATCGCCACCCCTAGTCTTAAATGTAAGCGTAAGGCGAAATAATAATTTATTTCATTAAAATGGTTTTATTTTAATATCTCTAATAATTCAAGCTATTAGCATCCAAAAATCTATTTAAAAGGTAGAGCATTAGGCTGTCTATCTTCCTAAAAAAAACCAGCTGCTAATTCCGTGGGATTTCGGAGAAATTCGATTCCAAATATTTCCTAAGAGAAACCCCTGAAATTTTGTAATAGCAATATTTCATATACACATTTGCTATGAAATTTTAGTAAGGTCTAAAATTAAAAATACAGTGGATTGGATGATTTTTATTGTATTACTGGCTGTTGCCCGCGACTTCGTCCGCGGCAAAAAGTACAGTGGAGCAGAAAGTAAAATAAGTTTTTTTACAAAAATTTCACATTTTTTTGGCACAAGCTTTTATCGTCACCAGGTAGATCTTGGGGATTGAGTGCATGACAAAAATTTTATGTCCGTGCAGTTAACCCTGGAGGAGCTGATATTTGGTGCACCTTCAGGTTATGCTTATCATAATAATGCATTGTCATCCAAACTAAACAGATATCTGTTTTAAAAATGAGTTAATATAAGCGGTAATGAGTTATAAAGTATTGTTGGTAATTTTAGTATTTATCTTTTTTTTGCACAATTATCATTATATAATAATTTTATTATAGTAACATCAGATTAAAATTGATATTTGATTGTTATGTCTTCTAGTACCTTTATTAGGTTATACCATTTTAATTTATTCGATGAAGGGTTAGGTGTGGCGTGGGAAGGGGTCCACCCTCGTTAAGCGTTAGCTAAAACCCCATGTCAATACATCTAGCCTGGAGAAACGGGGGTGAGGCGACATGGAGCCGTTTCAGACCCATGCCGCCACCAGTGATGCTGTGGATAGCGCCGCAGCCGGCACCATTCCCTCTCCGGAGGTGACCGCAAATATATTAGGAGAATGTGATGCTGTGGATAGCGCCACAGCCGGCACCTTTCCCTCTCCGGAGGTGACCGCAAGAATGTTAGGAGAATGTGATGCTGTGGATAGCGCCACAGCCGGCACCTTTCCCTCTCCGGAGGTGACAGCAAATATATTAGGAGAATGTGATGCTGTGGATAGCGCCACAGCCGGCACCTTTCCCTCTCCGGAGGTGACCGCAAGAATGTTAGGAGAATGTGATGCTGTGGATAGCGCCACAGCCGGCACCTTTCCCTCTCCGAAGGTGTTCGCAAGTAGACGAGGAGAAACTAGTCCTGAACAAATAGAAGCCGGTACTTCTGCGGGAATGAGTAGTGGAAGTACTATATCTTGTAATTCGCGATTGGCAATTTATCGGGAGTTTGTTGCTAAAAGCCGTCATATTTATCAAAAAGGTCGGCCACCTGACTTGAATAACTCTGAAAGGATTGACAGTGTATTTGCGTTACTTGGCAACAAACTTAAGCCCATTGAGGCAATCGATGAAAAAGACAAAAAAGCTCTGCTTGATGCAGTAGGAAAATTTATTAACAAAGCGGAAACAAAATATAATAAGGAGTGTAAAAGAAATACCTATTTATTTGAAACAAGGAATAAAATGTGGCTAAGTAAAGATTTTTTTGATGACCTTCCTGATATAATAAAAATTGAGAGTCCCGCTTCATTTCCTAGTCCGAGAAGTGCAAAATATAAGTCTCTTAGTTGCCGTCAACAACGCAGACAAACTAAATTATTGGCAGAAAGACTCAGTGAAAAGCCACCTGCGAAATTAGCAAAAGCATTCACTGAAGCTATAGTACATTCTTCTAATTCACCAGATTATACTTTAATTCACAATGCTAAAGAAATTGAAACAATTATAGATACGTGCATTGAAAATCCTGCAAAAATTACAGAAATATCAAAAGAAATAAAAAAATCCAGTTCAGATAAAAAACCACAACCCTATACTCCCGATGAAGCGCTGGCTTTTATTATTGACTCGAATATAAGTGTGGATACATATAGATTAATGCGCCAAGATCTTCTCAGAAGAGGATATCCTGCGAATCCACCTTATAATTTGGTTCATGATTCTAAATCTTTGTGCTACCCTAAAGATGAAATCCTAATAAGTGAGTTCGAGGCTTCTGTTTCGCTACAAGGACTTATAGATCACACTTTTGAAAGGATCATTCAAACAATTGACCCAAAAGTGACCCAATATTGTGAAAAAAAGGTCTTAAACAAATTGAATGTTCTTTTGAAGCGTCATGGGGTTTTGATGGGAGTACCGGGCAATCCTTATATAAACAAAAGCATTCTGCAGATTTTGATGAAAATTGTCTTTTTGCCACCACATTTGTACCCCTACGGATCACTCATAATACCCAAATAATTTGGCTGAACCCGTGTCCACAGTCCTATCGCTCTTGCCGGCCACTGCATATTCAATATCGTAAAGAAACAAAAGAGTTAATACTTTCAGAAAAAAAATATATTGAGAATGAAATCCAGAATTTAAATTTATCATTTACATACTCGACAAAAAATCAACTGATTACAGCGAAACCCGATTTAACACTAAGTTTGATAGACGGTAAAGTTTTGAATATTATCACAGACACAAATACACAATCAAAATGTCCAATCTGTAAGTTGACTGCGGCAAATTTTAATAAACTAGAGGTAGCCTATGAAAGGCCATCTGAACCAAGCACGTTAAAATATGGAATTTCGCCTCTACATGCGTGGATAAGGGTATTGGAATTTTTACTTAACCTTTCCTATAAAAATGATCCAGCTGTCAAAATTTGGAGAGTTCGACATAATTCACTAGAAAGCCAAATAGTTAAAGAGAGAAAATCAAAAATTCGAAACGCACTAAAAGATCAACTCGGTTTGCTAGTAGATGTAGTCAAACCGACAGCAGGGACGACTAACGACGGCAATACCGCAAGAATGGCGCTGAATGACAAAAATCGCCATAAATTTGCGCATATCTTAGAACTAGATTCGTGGTTAGTAGATAGCCTGTACTACATTCTAGTTGCAATCAGTTGTGGATTGCCTATCGACACCAACAAATTCGATTTGTTCTGCAAAAGAAACTGCAAAAAAATATGTTGCTGCATATGGGTGGCACCCTATGACTCCAACGATTCATAAAATACTAGTACATGGTAAAGAAATTATGGACAACTCTGCTTTACCGGTTGGAATGCTCTCAGAGCAGGCTGCAGAATCACGAAATAAATTTTGGCGCAGCGACCGAGAGCACCACACAAGAAAAATGGAAAGAAAAAAAACAATACAAGATTTGTTCCACCGTGCATTAGAATCGTCAGATCCTGTTATTTCCAATGTTCGCCTAAACAATCGCCGAAACAATATGAAAAAGATTCCTTTGCCACATCAAGTAAGAAATATGCTCAAGGACATTGAAGTGACAATCCAAGATAATAATGAAGAAGAAGATGAAGAAAAAGGCAATGACATTGAGAATGCTATGGAAAGTCCTGTACATAATCAAGGCCAAGACACTATTGTTTTGACAAAAGAAACTACTATTTATGAAGATTTTTAGCGTTTTACTTCACAAAATAAGAAATTATTACTAGGAGTGCTAAAGATAACTGATATATGATATGACTATATACTTATAATATTAGATTTCTAATTTATTGTACACAATAAGGTAGGTATATTAATATCAACATGAACACAAATAAATACAAGCTAATTATTAAAAATAAAAAACACGACTTACGAGTTTTTACTCAAAAAGTACATACAAACATATAAGTTATATACATTTTTTAAATAGCCTTTAAAGCCCTTCAATTTGATACCCCACTCGATAAGATTGATCAAATTTTATTTTTTTGGTCTGCTATTTATCGCATATATAATCCGCCTTTTTGTTTTTATGGTGACGTCATATAGCCTATGTTACTCGAAGGAATGCAAGGAATCTAAAAATACCTCTCACATCAAAATCGGTTAAGCCGTTCAGGACTTATGGTGGAATAAAGAAACTTACATACATACATACATACATACAAACATACTTACATACATACATGAACCCTGAAAACATAACACTCCTTTTTTGGTCAGTCGTGTAAAAATTGGAGTGTCTGTCTGTAATTTCAAAATAACATCAAATTTTAAATTGCAAACTGTTATTAACATGTTTCCAATACCAAAACATTTTTTTTTAGATTTGTTGTCTGTCTGTCTGTTTGTCCAGGGTAATCTTCGTAACGGCTGGTCCGATTTTGATGGGAATTTTCACTGGAGGGTTGAAGAAGTTATAGATTAACATATAGGGTAGGGTAGTTTTTATTCTGGAAATATTTAGGGTTCTTTCGTGAAAATTAAAAATCCCTAAAACAAACTGACATTTTCGAAAATATTTGGAGTTTTTTGGTGAAAATAACTTAAATAAATCGGAAGGGGTATAAATTATAAGTAATGGAAGAATAAATTCACCAGTCACATAGTGAGCCCAGTAGCTCAATTTGGTTATGCTAAGTTCAAATTCAAAAGAGGAAGATGAAGGACTCGTGTTCAAATCCCAGTCCGACCACAATTTTCTTTTTTTTTTAATTTTATTTTTATCCCTATACCTAATTTAAATATTTAGATGTTTATAAAAATACAGAACAGAAAACGAATAAAGATAGCCTTTTGTTAAATTTAGTTTGTCGTTGCCTTAAATGCTCATAGATCAACACGTCAAACAAGTCTTAGCTCTCTCACAAGAAAAAATAATTGTTATCGTTTTGTTTATATCATATCCTAATAATTATATAGAAAAGGTTAAAAATGTTTAAAAGATTTTATGAAACACATAAGTACCGAAAACCAATTAAATTAGTCTTTAATTTTGAGTTGTCATAAATGCTCATAGATGGCGCCACGTGTCAAATTACATCTCGATATAGTTTGGTTTTCGTTAGTACATAATACATCGGTTGGTAAGTGTTCCTGACAATCGCATCATTTACACTTTACAGTTCAGTGAACTAGACACAATAGAAGTTTAATTGTTCTTACTGATACAGCAGTTCACTGTCCTGGCCCTTGATTCTACAAACTACAAACGTAGATGTTGTGTCTCAGTTGTGTCTCAAACGCCAAAGAAATCATAATAAAACATAGAAGTCTTACAGAGATCTTGTCACTTTATTTCAATTTTTTGGCTCTTGAGACACAATTGAGACACAATATCGACGTTTGTAGTGGAATCAGCCCCCTGTAAGGTGTTAATGAACGATGAATACTTATACCTAAAGCATATTAATATATCATTTTAATCAATAGGGCTAGGTCATGCTCATGGGATAAACGGGGCTGAATTGATGGTGAATGGGTGAAATTGTCGACTTATATAAAATTTTTTTTTACCTTTTATTTAATTTTTGCACTGCGACTGTAATACATTCCCACGGGATACGGGTCCAACAATAAGCTGTTTTGAGTTCTTACATTTTGTACTAGGCACTTACTACCTCTGTACTACATTTTAGCAACGAAAAAGATTTTTCATCTAAGCAAACCTTACGTGGGCGAAGCCGCGGGCAACAGCCACTAATACAATAAAAATCGTCTAATCCATTGTATTTTTAAATTTAGACCTTACTAAAATTTCATAGCAAATGTGTATATGAAATATTGCTATTACAAAATTTCAGGGGTTTCTCTTAGGAAATATTTGGAATCGAATTTCTCCGAAATCCCACGGAATTAGCAGCTGGTTTTTTTTAGGAAGATAGACAGCCTAATGCTCTACCTTTTAAATAGATTTTTGGATGCTAATAGCTTGAATTATTATAGATATTAAAATAAAACCATTTTAATGAAATAAATTATTATTTCGCCTTACGCTTACATTTAAGACTAGGGGTGGCGATAAAAAAATTGGGTTTTAAACTCTCAATAAAATTACGTAAAAAGTTGGGCAAATAAAGTAATTCTTCCGGTAGAAAAAAAAATATTTTACTTTCTAAGTAAAAAACATTGACCAACTTAGGTTTGAGTTTTCTCCAAAACTATAAGGAATTTCCACACGGGAGTTTTTGCTTATCATTTAGAAAAACATAATGCGTCACATTTTGAGCTTAGTTCGAAATGTCAGGTCCGAAGGGTTCTTGGAATACTGTGCAATGTTACCAGAGTATATCTTTGAAATTAGTAACGATAAGGAAACGTTCTCGGAAATATTCCCAAAAACGGAAATTGTTGGAAAAGTACTCTGAAATATTTTAAAAAAGGAATTTTCTTTTTGCAGCCGTCTTTAAAATAAGAAGATTGAAAATCGTTGATTGACAATCACCAACAATCACTGAAATTGTCAAGAAAGTCAGATGATGGGAAAAGCATATTTTTCATAATAGGACAAGGTGTAATTTTTCAACATATTTTTGAATAAATGGAAAGATCATATACCTACATATACAAGTTTTATAACAAACTGTTTTTATTTTTTTTATTTTCGATTTAATTACCTAGTTACCGGTATCAAACTTAAAAATGTTCTCAAAAAGTACTTATGTGATGTCAATTAAAATATATAATAAAATCCCGGCAAAATTAAAATCAGAAACAAAGGACACTATTTTCATTAACAATTTAAAAACATTACTAATCTCAAAAGCATATTACTCTGTCGAAGAATTTTTAAATGACAAGATAACTTATGGTTGAAAATGTCTCAAACGCACGCCGAAAATAGAATAATTTTTGACCTCATTTGACTAATTTGACTGTAAATAATTAAAGATTTGATAAAATAATTTTAATTTTAAAGACATCGTTTTATAGTATTTAATTTTGAATTTAATTTAATTTAATTTTGCTACACCCAAACTGGGTACATGTTTAACTGCACATTTTTTTGTCATCTTTATGCTCATGTTTTCAAATAAATGAATTATGAATTAAGTTATCTTGAATTGAAAATTCATAGTAATAGTAACGGAATATGCCGACCGTTACCGAACACTTCCGATTAGCCAGGTGACGTCACACGTGTATTCCCTACTCGGTGCGCCTCTCCCCGCCGCACATACGGCAAAATGAACACTTTAGGAGGACAAAAATCAAAAATAGGAAATAATTATTGCAATCACTTTAGAAATGTCTCTGAGCTATATATTCGTAGCTAACTTTGTTTCGGGGTTACCAGGTTTTGCTAGTACCTAATTCCTAAAAGGTATTACGAACGAGAAATAAAAATACATATATAAGACGTGAAGTTAAGTATATTTTGTTTTTAATAATTAGAATGTAACATCAATTATCACTCATATTCGCATCATCATCAACGTCGTCCTTATCTTCTACATATCCAGTTATACCTATAACATCCAATAGAAGGAGACACAATAAAAAAAGCAACCATATCCAAAGGAAGTGTTAGAAATGTTGGATGTACCAACATCCAACATTCTAACACTTCCTTTGGATATGGTTGCTTTTTTTATTGTGTCTCCTTCTATTGGATGCTATTAAAGGATCCGATGCTATTAGCATCCAGTGCACAATATCTGTATTTGTGTTAATTCTGGAGGTTTTTCTGGCATGAAAAAGTCGCAAACTCCACTCGAACTACCTGTAGAAAAAAGGGTCTATTGTTAAAATGAGTTGAACTGAGTTCCTA
This sequence comes from Ephestia elutella, assembly GCA_018467065.1. Taxonomy (NCBI): domain Eukaryota; kingdom Metazoa; phylum Arthropoda; class Insecta; order Lepidoptera; family Pyralidae; genus Ephestia; species Ephestia elutella. The sequence goes on from CM031589.1 coordinate 7,841,094, forward strand.
GAATTAACAATAATGACAGTCAACAGGCACATGAATGCAAATAATAAGGAAAGAAAGCGGTACTAAGGGGAACATTTTAGAAAAGTCTAAATAAAATAATTTTTTTGACGGAAAATAAGTATGGAATAAACTTGTCAATAAATAATACTAATACAAAGGAAATTGAAATTAAAATGAATTTAAAATAACACGTACATACCTGTGGCTTGGATGTCCATAGTTAATAATTAATATTTTTGCTCTAAAAGAACGAAAAACACGTTATCACACTTCCGGTTCTATCAGGCAACTGAACGTACATGGCACAATCGTTATCTATTGGAATTTCTGGACGCCTTTTGTTTCTAAATTCATAAGGGTACAATAGCGGTAAAGATGGCTCAACTACCTGGCTACAAGAATACAAACCAATTTCAACCTTAAGTTAAAGTTGGAAAAAATATTTTTGTCCTCCTAAAGTGTTCATTTTGCCGTATGTGCGCCGGCGCGCTGGGCCCGCGCGGGTGTGGAGCTCGGGGGCGCC
>CM031589.1:7841716-7864284 GCA_018467065.1 Ephestia elutella
GATCAGGGGGCACGGCAGTGCCCCCGCCAAGTCGAGCGCGAAGCAAACACTGCCGTACCATCCTTTACTGGAACCATTTCGCCGCATTTTCAGGCCCCTATTTGAGAACCTCTGGATAAGACCAGAACGAAGAAATTTTCGTCATCCAGTAAGCTATAATCACATACTTAAAATCCAAAATTTCAAGTCTGTAGGTCATTTAGTTCCGAAGTTAAGCGAAAGCAAAGTTTCGCATTTTCGACACTCACACACTCACTCATGATCATCAAAATAGAACTAGTACTTCCCATAAACTCAGAGAGCTGAAATTTGGTACAGAGTTAGGTTTTAATGGCCACATAAAGGGAAAACTATAAAAACTAGGATAATCAAAGATCTGGAGTACCTGGTGACCCTGATTAGAAAACACAAGAGCCCAACCAAACTATTAGAGATCGACATACCGCCTTTACAAAAAATATTCAACTTGGTGGGCCGCTTCATTTGATGTCAAAAATCGAAGGTCTGAAGTATCTCATGAAGAACCCTCAGCTGGTCTCAGCTGTATTAGAGATTACCATATCTCTATGGCAACGCCCCCTTCTATTGCTACATAAAAAAATCGACTGTCATTGCAAAAGTCCAGCGTAGAGGGATACATCTTCTTATTTAATCTAGCCTATAGCGTCCCACTTTTGAGCGAATGTCTCCCCTTCTGCTTAATCATAATAAAAGAGTAATTACATTTTTATTAGTTTTATTACTACCATAATAATTACATTTTTATTTTTAGAGCTTCTTCATCTAAGTATTAGTTTTAGTGCTTCTCCATCGGATTCTGTCCTGGGCAATGCAGTTTGCTTCCGACCAGGAGAGAACGACTGCCTTTCCACTGCAACGGTACGCCGCCGCCAGGTTTGCTTGGGTCGACCAACTTTTCTCTTGTCCTGTGGTATCCACTCGAGAACTTGCCTAGTATATGGGTCTCTTCAAAGCGTGTGACCGATCTATAGCGTTGCACATTTTCCAGAGCTCACGCTTGGAGATGATCTCTGGCCAGAAAATGCCAAGTATTTGCCATACGCGTTACCTCTATAATACGTTATAATGCCAAGTATTTGCCATACGCGTTACCTCTACAATACGTTATAACCGTACATATTCATCGGGATATTGTACCAAGTTGTATTTTGATTGTACTTTAAAGACAAATTTTTCGTTGTTGTCTGTTTTCATTTTGCTTTTAAGAGTTGCCCGCTTCTTCAAAAATTACCCTAAGTTCAGTACGAAAAATTGAAAATATTATGCCTCCTAATGCTTGATGACGAAAATAAAGTTATCAACTTGCATGAGGCCCAATTATGTCGAAAATTGGTAATGATTATGGTGGTTTAAATGATATTGTTACATTTAAATTGTCAAAGTGCTGAGGAATGAATAAAAAATACTCATCAAGTATATTTTGACCCTTAATTTAGGGCTATAACCCTTAATTTGATAACACTGATCAAGTGTCAAATAAAAAAATCCCTACATATTGTTATGTCACAGCCAGTAGTCCTCAGGGAACACTAAATACAGGAGACGATATCAAAACCCGCGTTCGTGACAAGCATTTATTCAAGACTGAAAACTGACATGTACCTTGTTAACTTAATACTACCCTACGCCCATAACAATCATACCCTCATACATCACATTCCCCCACAACAATCAGCCCTTACAGAGAAATAATGAAATTTAACATATACTACTTAATCTATAAACACAAACTCCTTAATTAGGATAATTCTTTAACCTACATGGCCTTTAGGTCTTTTCCTAGGCGGAAGTGGTGAAGCCCCGCTCGGCAACGGCCGGGCATCCTTAAATTCGGGGGAGGCAGGTGCAACCTCTAAGTCGACCGCGTCATATCCTACTTCCGTCTCCCCTGAAACCCGGGTGGCGCCGGCATCACCGCTTACCTCTTTCGGCTCCCCCGAGTGTTCTCCTCCTACCTCGTCAGACAAAACCAACTCTGTTTGAGAATTTGTGCTAGACTGGTGGGACATTTCTGTAGCTGGGCAAATGAGCGCCGATCGCCCAGATTTCCTACGTAACTGATCAATGTGACGATGTATAATTTCCCCATGCATGTCTCTTACCCTATAGTTACTAGGCCCTACGCACTCAGTCACTTGACCTGACGCCCATTTCTGAGGTTTCAGGTATTGCCTGTACCAAACCGTCTCTTCCGGCTTCATTTCCCTCTCGCCCCCTTTGGCCGCCTGTTTCTGAAGTTGTTGTGATTTTCTGACCCTACTTTCCCTATCTGGTTTCAAGACATCTAATTTCGTACGCAGCCGCCTTCCTAACAACAACATAGCTGGGCTTTCCCCCGTGGTAGAATGCTCAGTATTTCTATAGTGTAATAAAAAGGTCCACAATGCCTTTTCGATATTCCTTTTTTCCGCATTAGCCTTTTTAATAACTCTTTTCAAAGTTTTCACCGCATTCTCCGCCAGGCCGTTAGACGCCGGGTGATAAGGAGCAGTAAATATGTGTTCAATCCCAAGGCTACTAATAAAAATACTAAACTCCTTGCTGGAAAACGGCGGTCCATTATCGGATACGATCTGTTTCGGTAGCCCCCACCTGCTAAATAACTCAGAAATCTTTCCTATAACCCCCGTGGCCGCCGTGCTAGACACATGATACACTTCCATCCACTTAGACATGGCATCAACTACTACTAGATAGGTCTTGCCAAAGATTGGACCCATAAAATCTAGATGGAGCCGTGTCCAGGGTCGGTTCGGCCAGGGCCACATCCGCAGGGCCTGCCGCGGTGGATCGTCCGCCTGTGACGCACACACCTTGCACTCCCGGCACATTCGTTCCACATCTTCGTCCACGCCAGGCCACCACACATAACTGCGAGTTAAAGCCTTTGATTTAACTATACCCATATGAGGCTCGTGAATCATTTGCAACACCTTTCTTTTACATGCGTCCGGGACCACGAGTCTATGACCCCACATAATACAACCTAATTCTTCATATAGCCCGTCCCTACGATTATAGTAAGGCTTTAAGTTTACTATTTCGCATTCAGTAGGCCAGCCGTCTCGTAGGTAACTTAATAACTTAGAAAGCATCGTGTCTCGAGACGTATGAACTTTAATTTCATTATAATCTAGCAATAATTCATGTTGTACGAAATGTAAAAAGGTTTGCTCGGGCGCATGACTCATCTGCTTACCGGCGGCGATAGGCAGCCTTGACAGGCCGTCCGCCCCGTTCTCGTCCGTGCGCACATACTCAATATCATACGAGTATGCCGACAGTATTATCGCCCAACGCTGCATGCGGCTAGCTACCATTGCCGGTATTCCCGTGAGGGGGCCAAATATCGATACCAATGGCTTATGATCAGTCCGCAGAGTGAACCGTCGACCGTACAAATATTGATGGAATTTGTTAACCGAAAATATGATTGCAAGTGCCTCTCTATGTATCTGTGAATAGTTCTTCTCCGCATCATTGAGCGTTCGCGATACATAGGCTATCGGGCGCTCCCGGCCGGCGGCCCCGTCCCCACTCGGCTGCGAGAGAACACCCCCCCACGCCCCGCGCGCTGGCGTCGCATGTTACTATGAGAGGCAAGTTCGGGTCGTAATGTGCTAATACCTCCGCGCCGACTAACAGCTGTTTCACGTCTCTAAAGGCTCGTTCACACTCACCGGACCAAAACCAGCTATTACCTTTTTTTAGCAATTCATACAAGGGAACCAATTTTGCACTCATGTTTTTTACAAACTTTGCATAAAAATTTACTAACCCTAGGAATGACCGCAATTCAGAGATACACCCCGGTCTAGGTATCCTAGTTATGGCTTGAATTTTCTCTGGGTCTGTTTTTATGCCATCTTTACTTAAAACATAACCTAAGTAGCGTACCTCTTTTACTAAAAATACACATTTATTGGTCTTCAACTTTAACCCATATTTATGCAACCTGCTAAAAACTGCTTCTACGGCTTGCAAATGGTCCTTTTTATTCCTCCCCCCTATTATGACGTCATCTAGGAATACCTCTACGTTAGGTATATTACATAATAAATTACACATTATACGTTGAAAAATTCCTGCACTCGACGCTAAACCGTACACTAACCTATTATATCTGTATAGACCTTTATGCGTGTTTATTACTGTTACATCTTTGGTGTCATCTAATAATATCTGATTATAGGCTTGTGATAAATCATTTTTTGAAAAATATCGCGAGCCACTTAACCGCACAAGTAAATCGTCTATTCTCGGCAACGGATAACGATCGACCACCAACGCCGGGTTCACCGTGGCTTCATAGTCAGCACAAATTCTCAAAGAACCGTCAGCTTTGCTTACCGGGACGAGAGGCGAAGCCCACTCGGAGCAGTCGACGGGCTCGATTAGGGAATGCAAATCCGTTCTGTTTTTAAATCCGGATTTTTAAGAACGGATTTTTGATCCAATCCGGTTTATCCGGATTTTTCATAAAAAAAGCAAATCTAATCATATACCTAATAACACTGTAACTGGTTTGTGTCAGTACATAGAATTAAGCGGTTTTCACAGTTGTATTGTTGAAGGTCTAACTTAAAACGTATAAATTTCATATTGTACGTCACTTAGACCCAGAGATATTACCGATAGTAAATTACGCGCGGACGAATTTCGCGGGCACAAGCTAGTGTTAAATAAAATACTTGTACACTCGATCTTTTTTATCATAGTTTATTTTACTAACATAGTGATTGAAAATTTAGGGACTAAGAATATTGTTCTTATTTCCAACTTGTGAATCAGATACTTTCAAGGAACGCTTAGTATAATGTTTATTATCGCATTGTGATTTCAGTTCCGTAATGAGGAAGGGATTACAGAAGCAAAATAAGGATGCATATAATGAAAAACCTTCCCGTATTCAGAACCCCGAACTTCTGAGCTATAATTATAAATATGAATAAAAATTTAACAGAAAATGCTCGATATGATTTTATTAGAAATTATTAGGAAACAAAAATAAATTGAATTATATAAACTTATGACAAAATAATTATTTATTTTAACAACACTTAATTATTGTTTGGATGATTGTTACGCAATCACGCAAAAACGACTGAACGGATTTGGCTCGAAAGCTAGTAACCTAATGAGCTAACACTGAAACATAACAGTTTTTGAGATCAGCCCTAAAAATTTTGCAGCTTCATATCATTATTATAAGTACCAGTGGCGAAGCCTTTTTAGAACACGATTCCTACCGGCTTCCCTTAGCAGATTCAAATATATGTACAAATATTATTTTTACTCTTGCACAAACATCTATACCCATATACCTATATGATATGACACTGTCTTACTATAAGCCGAGGATCGCCGGCATTACACATTAAGGTAATTTTATATGAGAGCGTGATTAATTAAGCGCACATAATTACATTGCGCGCTTTGAAAATATATTCTTCAATATGCTGGACACAAAATACGCAATGTATTTGAAACCGCGCAAACGCACACATACACGATTTCACTATCGTAGGACGCATGCCGCGGTATCGCGGCTGGGGAACCCGCTCATAATATTGGGAATTCGAATTTTAAAAATGTATGCAATTCACGCACACATACACATTACTACTACATACAACCACACGTCGATATGTCAGCGATTTTAAGCCGATCTCAGATAGCTTACCAAAAGTTTTCGTCCAATCAGAGCAATTTATTCGCGCTGCCGATTGCCTCTGTCAGGTCACACACCCTACCTTGCCATCGTTTCGCGCGCATTCGTATCTTAATTTATAATTGTGATAAGTGATTAGCTTGATTGTGGTATATTTCCTATATTGTTTAGTGTTTGTTTGATTCTTGTCGTCACGTAGGCTGTTAGGTAAGAAATTGCGGCATTATTATAAATAGGTTGTAGTCTACCTACACACTTAATTTATGGTAGGTATGTAATTTATTGCATGTTTTTTTACACGTTACAAATTAAGATAGATATGACCCGGCTTTACCTTTATTTTTATTCACCCTACGCCACTGATAAGTACACAGCTTTCGCTCGCCACTTCGTCTGCGTTAACTCGTTTCTTTATTATGCCACAGGAGCTTGACATTTTTCCGAGATTAAAAGTATTCAATATGTTAATCCTGGTAATGAACTATGTCCAAAATTTTATGCAAATCTGTTCAGCCGTTTTTGCATGATTGAGTAACAAATATCCAAACATACAAACTTTCAGATTTATAATATTAGTATAGTATATAAGTAAACCAGCTTTCGCCCGCAACTTTGTCTGCTACCTACTACTAACTCGTTTTTTTTAATCTCTCTTTCTTAGCACGTGCCGCTTGCGATCTGAGATCGGGGAACATATCACAGAAAACCCTACCGCGTGCCAGATCGCACCTACCGCTTGCGATATGAAGTCGGGGAGCATAGAGCAGAAAGCCCTTCCGCGTATCAGATCGCACTAATCTTTTATACTTTTTTGGGTCCTGAGTAGAGGAAGCATTGTTTATTACGAATTTTCAAATATTATACCGAAAACCATATCTGAATCTAGATCGTTCGTAGCTCCGAATAGCGGAAAGGTTTACCGCAACTTTTTGTGAATTCTTGCTTGTAAACCCTCCCGCAGCTCAGATTTTCCGAAGTTCTGAATACTGTAAGGGTTTACATATACGCTGCGCGGTAGGCATCGTAATCTAAGGGAACCACAGGGAACGGATTGTATGCGCTCGGGCGCGCGGGCAGTTGACGATGTACCCCCGATTTTTTTTTTAATTCAGAAAATCCGGATTTCATTTTGGAATCCGGATTTGGAAGTCGAGTGAAAATGTGCGAAAATCCGAATGTTTCGGATTACGGATTATCCGGATTGCATTCCCTAGGCTCGATGACGCCGTCGCGCAGCATCTCCTCGAGCTGAGCGTCGACGCGCTCGCGCAGCGCGTACGGCAGCGGCCGCGCGCGGTGGAACACCGGCACCGCCCCCTCCCGGACCTTCAAAGATGCCTTGCCGCCCGTATAAGTACCCAAGCCCCCGCTAAATAGTTCCTTATACCTGTTGGACAATTTTTTAAACTCATGATCTAAATGAATGTTATTATTATCCACGCCTATAATATTATTACACCCCGTAAACAACGGCAGTTTTATCCTTAACTCTGTTAACCATTGCCTGCCTAATAATGAAGTAGTGCCCCCATCTATAATAAAAAGTTCTAATTCCTTATTCAACTCCCCGTAACGTACTCTGGGTCTGATCACCCCAATCGGCTTAAGTGTAGATCCATCATAAAAACTTAAATTGATATTTGTGGAGTCTATACTCAAATGTTTTAAATAATTATCATAGGTATCTTTGCTTATGCATGACACTGCTGTACCTGTGTCTATTTCCATATGAATCACACGACCTTCAATTGAGATTGGCAAACTCACCGCCTTATAATCGTTCAGGCACAAGTGGTGAAATGCTTCGACGTCCGCGTAGGCTTCCCCGTAGGTGTCCTCTTCTTCGATATCCCCGTAATGCAGCGCAGATCCTGCCGGCCTCCCGTCTTTTGTTCCGGGCACATCCGCCTTAAATGACCGACCCGCTTGCATCTACTGCATCTGTAGTTTTTAAACCGGCATCCTTCCGAGCCGTGGTCTTCTCCTCCGCAACACTCACACTGTGAATTCCGCGTGCCACCTCTTGACCCGCCGTCCGGCCCCGGCGCGCCGCCGCCGGCGGCGGCCCGCCGTGCGCCCCAGTTCCCGCGGGCTCCGCGTCCGCCCCGGCCCGCCGCCGCCGGCCGCCACTGCTGCTGCTTGCCCCCTCTGATGGCCAGCGAGTGCACTCCCGTGGTAGTCTCCTGACTGACGGCTCCTACCGCCTCCACTGCTGCTGCGTCGCGCTCCGCCGCTTCCAGGGAGCTGGCTAATTTAACCGCACTGGTAAAGGTCAGGTTGTCGTCCTCCGCGAACAGCCTCTGCCTAATCAGGTCGCTTTTCAGTCCACACACGAACTGGTCCCGTAAATTTTCGTTTAATGCGTCACCCAGCTTGCAAAACCGCGTTAATTTTTTTAATTCTGCTACGTAACTGGCCACGTTTTCATCCGCCGCTTGTCTTCTCTGCCTGAATCTAAACCTTTCTGCTAAAGCTGATGGGGCCGGTTGCAGGTGGTTACTCAATAGGCTAACCGCGTCCTTATACCCCAACTCCGCCGGCTTCTTCGGACTTGCCAGATTTGATAGCAGCTCATATGCCTCATCACCCATCACGGCAATTAAAGTCGGCACCCGGAGTTCTTCCTTGACACTATTCACCTTAAAGTACATCTCCAACCGTTCTACATAAGACGACCACGCCCCGGCTTTCACATCAAATTCTCGTACCTTGCCGATTGACATTTTGTTTAGTTTTTATTGCACGCCACAATTCTCACGCCAAAATCCTCGTTAGCCAATGTTATGTCACAGCCAGTAGTCCTCAGGGAACACTAAATACAGGAGACGATATCAAAACCCGCGTTCGTGACAAGCATTTATTCAAGACTGAAAACTGACATGTACCTTGTTAACTTAATACTACCCTACGCCCATAACAATCATACCCTCATACATCACACATATCAAATTAACAAACGAAATATAATTTACTTTTGTTTGGGGTAAGCCACAAGTTGGAAACCCTGCTCGTGATAGGCCAAGAATGACAGACAATAACCATTTTTTTTTAATTTATTTGGTCTCTGGTTTTTAGAACACTGGCTGTATTATTCTCTCTCTTTGCCTAGCCTTCTCCCGTTTCATTTGGGGTCGGCTCTCCTCGTCATTCTCCGCCAGGCGGTGCGGTTTTGACTGGCTGTATTATTGTATGGGAAAAATAAAACTTCGATGAAGTTCTTATTTTTTCCTTGGAATCGAGCTAATTTTCAGTTATTCTTTACAATATTCCATGGAAGTATTATGTACTTGTTACAACAAAGTACTTACTACTTCCATGCAATATTCTGTGGAATAAATTTCTAGAACATAGACATAGGAAAAAAAATCAATTAAACATTTTTTTGCTAGCTCTATGGTCTAAAATTCTAGTAACCAATCTTCATTGGTATGGTATGGTTCATCTCATAAATGTTGACTTGAAGAGTATAAAAGCTCAAGCTTCAGCGATCACCGATTTTTTTCCTTGGAATCGAGCAAATTTTCAATTATTCTTTACAATATTCCATGGAAGTAATAAGTACTTTGTACAACAAAGTACTTACTACTTCCATGCAATATTCTGTGCAATAAATTTCTAGAACATAGACATAGGAAAAAAAAATCAATTAAACATTTTTTTGCTAGCTCTATGGTCTAAAATTCTAGTAACCAATCTTCATGGGTATGGTTCATCTCATAAATGTTGACTTCAAGAGTATAAAAGCTCAAGCTTCAGCGATCACCGTAGGCTAATCAGGCTTAGGCGTAAATACCACGCCGATCTTACAGAAACTAGACGGTCTAAACCGTCTAAAAGATTAAATAATGAACGCAAATGGGCAATACGAAAAACTGTTGCTTACTGTACAAGAATCAGAACCGGAAAAAGAAAAGAAAGAATTGTAATAATAATAAAACTACTCCTAAAAATAAAAAAACTGTGTCAAATAAGAAAATTTAATAAAATAAATCAATATGTCCACGTTTCTACAAAAAGAAGTGATATCCCACCAAAAACATTCTGTAAAAAACTAGCCAAGTCTCGATGGAGCTGCTTGTTTATCTCTAAAAAGTAATGAAATCTAGACAAAGTCGTTCCAAGTCTAAGGTTCCTTACTGCGATTTCTTTATTATTATATTTAATGTTGTATGACTTGGCCGTTGAACATTCTTTATACATTAGTGGCTTTATCAAGCCTACAATTGACTGGTTATTGAATCAACGTTTTCTAAGTGGCAATTTTCCATCGTCAATGGGTAACGGTTCTGGCGACAGATTAGTGCAATGGTGTCATGGAGCACCTGGTTTGTACCCTTGTGTACCCTTCAACGGCCAAGTCACACAGCATTAAATATACTTAATAATAAAGAAATCGCAGTAAGGAACCTTAGACTTGGAACGACTTTGTCTAGATTTCATTACTTTTTAGAGATAAACAAGCAGCTCCATCGAGACTTGGCTAGTTTTTTACAGAATGTTTTTGGTGGGATAAATATTTCGCAATTCCGATTCCTAAAACAAAAAATGGTCTTTACATACTCATTATATTTTTAAAAGACCTTTAGCGAAGAGATTGTCGCTACTTTGAGGTGTGTGAAATGAAACCTCAGATCAGACGGTGTAGAATGGAATGGAATATGGAATGGACCACTGTAGCGGGAGAAGGTGTTATGCTCAACCGCCACAATGGGAAGATCTTCCCGCCAGGCTAGGTTTTAGGCCTGGGGAGCCGAGGCTCCGACGATATTGCGTTGCAGTTCGTATATATATAGCCTTGGAAATTCTGTAGATGGCGGACGCCACAGACCTATCAAATGATACCCCACACGATGGTATAATCAAAAGAAAATAAAAACATTCCCACTTTAGGTGTAGGGGAGGCCCCCTAAACCTTATTTTTCGTAATTTTATTCTACAGTTAACTCCGCATAATTAATATGTATATCTATACCAAATTACAGTTTTCTAGTACTAGTAGTCTCTGAGATAAACTGCGGACAGATGGATAGACGGACAGACATGACGAAGCCATAAGGGTTCCTTATTTACTTCGGAACCCTAAAAAGAAAACCTCTAATTCTAAATTGTAATCAAAACATAAATATACCTACGTGTTCAGTAAACTGAATGTCAAGATTAACCTTTTTCACGTATAAATATCATGATTCCTTGTCCTGTAAGCTATATTAAATAAATTTAAATTCTGAAAATTAATCATCTTTATTGAATATCGAAATGAGAAACTGTTCCCGGCGCTAATAAATAAAATTTTCGTTCCATTGCTCGCCACTCCAATCATTGTTAAAGTAACCTTTCATTTAAATTTGTAATGGAATGATATTTCGCATATGTTGTGAATTAAGGAGATGTAAAATAAAAAAAAAAATGTTGTTTGAATACAATGTTAGCTAAAATAACAAAACTGCGACTGGTCTGTTTTAAGAAAAATAAAAATAAGGGGTCTTTATAGGGCCAATAGATTTTTTTATGAATTTTTGTCAGTCTCTCTGTCTTTCTGTCTGTACGCGCATCACGCAAAAACTACTTGACGAAATTTGATGCGGTTTCCACAGTTGCATTTTTAAAGATCTATCTTAAAATCTGGCGTTAGTTTCATCTTGATATGTCTTTTAGAATCTGAAACTATTATGTATTTTGTGCTTGAAATATTAACAATAGTAAATGAAAATTTGCGGGTACAAGCTAGTATATCATTTTTTTTTAAATGTATTTGTATATAAAAATCCATACTAATATTATAAATGCGAAAGTTTGGATGTGAGTTTGTGAGTTTGTGAATTTGTGAGTTTGTGAATTTGTGAGTTTGTGAGGATGTTTGTTACTCGATCACGCAAAATCTACTGGACGGATTTCGATGAAATTTGGTACAGAGGTAGATAATGACCTGGATTAGCACATAGGCTACTTTTTATCCCGGAAAAAATGGTTCCCGTGGGCATGGGAAACCAATTATAGTAACGCCATCTATTATTTGACAAAATAGACGTCATGTCAAAATGACGTTACGTTACGACAGCCTCCCCACTACTTACATATAAAACGGGCCGTTGCACCGGCGGCCGGCAGTATGCCCGGATACGTCGAGGTGTGCGGACCGCTGCTGAGTGCACGGACTAATGCACTCTGTTCAAACTTCTATATATTATGTGTGAAGGAGCATCAGTGAGTTTGTTGTGATATACATTGCGTGCGGAGGCGGGGCGTGCAACATAGCCGTATGAGGTACACTACATTTTTTCCATTACATCTAATTTGTCGTTACATTGCGCTTTAATTAAATACTTGCCTTTATTTCTCACGGCCTGCCACGAGATAAGACTTTACCGCGGATAAGTTCTTTCAATACTTTTTCGCGAAGAATATTATTTCGAGTAATATTTTTATAAATGTTTATGTATACCATATAGTGTAGCGAAAACAGAAGCGCCACAGAATAGTAAGTAGTACTAACGTACATATCGGTCACTCACCGCCCCGCACTCATTTTAAATACCACACCTCACCCCGCCCAGCACTTCGCTGTTGACATCACTGACACGATTTAGGCGCGATTGGTCCAAAGTTCCAAAAAATGTCCAATTCGCGGTTGGTTCAATTCGCAGTTGGTCCAATTCGCGGTTGGTCTAAAAATAAACAATGTTTTTGAAATTGTAAATTTTTTGAGTGTTAAACATTGTATATTAAAAATCTAAGATCGTATAGTAGTAGTTAGGTTAAGGTTTTTTTTTTAGACCGCCCGGAAACACCTTGAGGGCGGAAAAGAAGTTAGGTTCAGTTTATTTTTTTTATTTCGCACGGAAATACTTGAAGGCAGAAAATAAGTTAGGTTCAGGTTACTTTTTATGACCTGTTGGCACGTTTTTTTATTAATTTATATCTTTATCAATATATCTATCTATACGTTGTACGGTAACGATTGAAATTTTCGCTCCATTATGATTGAAAATCACGACACGCACGCAAGCAGCCTTACTAAATTTCATGCACACATATATATGCGAGTGTATAAACGGTATTTGCCTATGAATTTGTAATTTTGCCTATTTGCTATTTTACCTATTTTTCAACTCGCTCCATCGTGAATGAAGTGCTAACTCGCGCTCAAGCAATAGTTTCACAGGGGCGGGATAATGATTAATCCTTTTTTGCCGCGGGCGAAGCCGCGGGTAACAGCTAGTATGTTTATATATTTGTAAAGGGAGATATTAGGAGCACCCATAACCGGAGAGCATGTATGAAGAGAGTGATGAGTGTAGATGAAGCAAGAGAGATCTGTAGGGACCGTGGCAAGTGGAAATCGCTAGTCTCTGCCTACCCCCGCGGGAAAAAGGCGTGTTAATATGTATGTATGTATTTGTACAATAAAGGTTAAATAAATAACAACCCCTAACTACACGTATGAGAGTGTCTACCAGCGTTTAAAACACATGCAAATTTTATACGTAAACACTCAGAACATAAAGTTTTAGTCATAAGTGAAGCGTTAAGTAAGTTTAAAGTTAGACAGACTTACAGGTACAGTCACCCATGAATAAATTATCACTAAAATTTGTATTTTTTATTGTATTTTTTTGGCCTTTAGGACTCTCTCTCCTTCTTCCAAAACTCTCTATCTAAGGCTATGTGCTAAACTATAAATTAAAAAACAGTGTACAGATCAGATAATATAATGCGAGCATTAAAAGAAGTAACAAGCATAATGTGAAAGAAAATTAAACTTGTGTTACAAAGGTTAGTAAAAAAAAAAACAAATAATGACTTAAACAAATAATCCACTCGCTATTCAGTCTGTGAAAGCCTAATTGACCGAGCGAGCGCAGCGAGCGAAGCGTCTCAGTTTCCACTAGCCGAAAATTCTTTTGTCTGTCCGGATGTAATCGCCTACGTCGCATTTCTGAACCGATTCTCATGAAATTTTGTAAGCAGGTTCGGTAATTTTATAGAATTTTTTAGTCGAGCCAGTTTTTCGAAATTTTAAAAAATGCCCGAAATATATAAAAAAACCTCTTATCTCAGCTATTTAAAAAATAATTCATAAATGTCATTAGACATTTTTGTAATTCTTATTAAGACGCAACTTTTTTGATTGAACAACATAGTGAAATTCAATAAAACCGCTAAAATCCAGATGTTATAAATTCTCATACGATAGTTCACAAAAAATCAATAGATGGCGCAGCAAAGCTTTTAATACTCGCAAAATCGCTATTGTTATTTTTTCGTACGTTTACAAGAGTGACTTGATTTATTGATTAAATAAAATTTAATGGTTCTTAAATATCATATAGCTTTTTTTGTCTTGCTTGGCTTTGAATTGTGTGTATTTATTTGGTTAATGGTATTGTTATATGGATTGCTTTGCTTGGTGGAATTATCTTGAACACTTGAAATAAATCTGATATCAAAAAACTTCATTGTATGATTAGAATCCTATTATAAAAAAGTAATATATATATAATACCTACATACCTACTAATCAGAGAGATTCGATTTCAAATTGAACTTTTTTTTTAACTTAAATTTTGTTGCGCAAATTACATATACATAAGTATAACCAATACGTACCATGCATTTCTGACGACTGACGACCTCCGTGGCCTAACGGTCATCACGCCGGACGGCCACACGAGAGGTCCCGGGTTCGATCCCCGTTCGGGTCAAGATGGAAAATAATCTTTTTCAGATTGTCGTGGGTTTCGGATATTTATCTATATATGTATTTGTTATTAAAATATAGTATTGTTAAATTAGCATCCCGTAAAGTCTTGAACTTACGTAGGGTCTAACTCAATCTGTGTGATTTGTCCGTATATATTTATTATTATTATATTATTATTTATATTATTTCGAGGCAAAAAAAGCAGGTTTCAGAAATTTTTTTAGTGGTATTGACCAACCACAAGAACATGTTTGGGCTTAGGTATGGGTAAATATGAGACTTTTTACTGGGTGGATGCGCTTATGCATAGAGGCGTACATCGGGTCAATTAAACCGATTGTACCTAAATGTAAACGTTACTAACACTAGTATTAAGAACAATTGTATACTAACAAAATATGGACTCGTCCGAAATAAAGATTATTATTATTATTATTTACTTTCTTCCCAGCATTGGTAAGTTGGTTTTAAAACTCTTCTAAGTCAGGAACACAATAAAATATCGGTTATTTCGTGGAAGGGCTCGCGAGGTCTACTGTTCTGACAGAACCACTAGTGTATAAGACACATTATTTAACTTATGAACAACTATCAGCGCATTGGGATGAAAAATACCCTTCGTTTTGTTTCACGTTTAACTCTACCTGTGCACCAAAAATATCAACAAAATCAACCTAGTGGTTAAAGCGAGTGGTTACCTAGTGGATCAATCATATTTCTCTAAACCAATCAAACAACAATGCCAATAAAATCGGTGCAACTGTTTAGGAGATGCACGACAAATACTCAAACACCAAAACCACACGGCCAACATTGCACCCTTCTTTTCGACATGTGGATTAAAATAGTAACAGTAATTGTAGTAATATTGACATATGTAAACAAGCGACGCGACAGTTGAAGTCGTTTGCAAATGTTTACACAGCCCCGTTGTTTACATGCACTCGTTGCGACAAACTTCGCCTAGTAAGGTATGTCGCATGTTGCATACAACAACATTAATTTAACACAAGTACCCCCGATGATATATGATGATAAAGAAAGAGCAATGGTCCAAATTAAAGGTTTGCCAAAGAGCTATGGAGCGCAGTATTACAGGACCTTTAGACGAAGTCAGATTTTAATATCGAAATCGAAGTTCGCAAACGCTAAAATATATGGGTGACATAAAGGTAACGCTAGATCACGTGGTCGATCGCCATCGTCATCGCAAGTTCATAGAGAAAACGATTCGAAACCATAGAGTAGGTAACGAACTGTTTTATCGCTTACTTCCATACATTTGACGTTCGCTTTCGCTTTGATGACGTAAGAAAAATATTTTTGTCATCTGTCGAAACGATTACGAACTTAGATATTGTATCGCTATCAAATGAAACTTTGGCTAAACCTGCAGGTATCAAACTCGTCGACCGAGTTAGGAATATATCTAACGCTGAAATCCATAACAAAAGTCGTAGATGTTGGTAAGAAAGCATCCAGGTTAAAGTGGGATTGGGCGGGCCACATCTGCCGTATGCACACAGAAAGATGGACTCAAAATCAAACTCACTGGATTCCAGCCGATGATTATAGAAAGAGAGGAACCAGAACGAGATGTTCTGATGAAGATAAAGGGATTCGATAAGAACTGGAAGAAAAAGACAAAGGATAGTGATGAGTGGAGAGAATTAGGGGAGGCTTTTGCCCAGCAGTGGGATATAAATAGCTAGAAAAAAAAATCCCTATAGAAATTATTTGCGCGTCTAATGCTAAAAAAAGTTTATTTTTGGATTTTTTGAGCATCTTAGATGCAATTAGTACTAAAGTACTGTTGTCGATGCGTCTAAATAAATGGTCCGCTCGGCTGTACCTGCAAAATAAATATAGTTATTAGAAAAAAAAAAAAGAAATATATAAATGTGTATACTTACATAAGTTCACTTACCTTGATGTAGCTATCAGCTGTTCATTATTCTTGTAGTTTCAACCTGAAAATATAATGTGTATTGGTTAATAAATATGTATAAGATAAATATTAGAAAGTATGTACTTACCTGTTGTACTCACCTGTAATGTATCGATTTGTTTTATTTTCTTAATTATACATATTCAAAGGAACCTCTTATACGTCGTCGGTTAAGCGAATAGTTCCATTCCTTTCCGTTCGGTTTGCTGTCTCTTTCGCTCGTACGACGACGAAGTTTCCCGAGTTTAGCCGAGGCGCTGGCGTCACCGCCGCACCCTATTCAGTCTCGCCCGTACAGCCCGCGCTCGCGCACGCGTGCGCGTCCGCTGCCGCGTCCTATAACTGGCTTCCTTTTGAATTTTCCAAAATATCTACCGTTTTTCATTCGCACTTACCTTCCATCGCCTACAAAACGTCCTTCGAGCCGGATTGCGTAACCAGCGGGAAAAACGAACTCAAACCTGTGTGGCAGGCATGTCGTCGATCTTCAAAACCCCGCCGCGTGGCGTTAGAACGCGGCAACAGTTGAAAAGAGAGGCGGCTAACGAAGAAGTTTTGGAAGTCAAATCGGATGTGCAGTTTAACAGAAATACGAGCACCAGTGCAGCTCAACTCGACGGGAAAGTGCAATCTGCATCCGCGATAAATTTGTCGTACACGACCGATGCCCACCGACAAGATGGCGGCGCGCACAAATGTTCAAGTTCGCGTGCCTCATCTTCCACCGCGCGTCGGAAACGTCTCGAATTTGAAGCGGCACAGGCTAAAGCCGCGATTGCGATGGAAGAGGCTCAAACTAAGGCCGAACTGGCCTCAAAAACAGCCCAAGCGCAGGCCGAACTGGCCTCGAAGAAAGCACAAATTGAGAAGGAGCTTCTAGAAAAGAAGCTAGCCGCAGATCTGGCTGACCTGGATGGAAGTTCCAGAGCATCCAGACATACGGGACATTCGTCCGTCACATCCTACCAGTGTAAGGTGGAAAACTGGTTAGAGAAGTCTGTAGCCGCGCCAGGCTCGTCGCTCAGTAATGCCAAAAAGTGTTGTGATCATCAGAACAATGATAACCTGGAACAACAGACCAAAGCCGTCGCCGGCATGAGTACCTACCATGCCATCTCGGATTTATCCACCGCTATTAAAGAAGCCATAGGAGCCGCCGCCTCAAACAGCAATAATAAACAACTGCTGTCACGGCTAGCCACCTCCAAAGACCTGCCACTATACTTTGGAGACCCCTGGAGTGGCTACAATTGAAAGAAGCTTATTATGAGTCGTCACGCCTGTGTAATTATAGTGACCAAGAAAATCTTTGCCGCCTACGGAAGTGCCTTCGTGGTGAGGCAAAAGAGGCCATAGCATCCCTATTGATGAGCGCCACGTCACCCCAAGAAATCATAGAAACTCTGGAATTGAGATTCGGCAGGCCGGAAAATATCATGCGTAAGGTGATTTCACAGTTGAAAAAGTTGCCGCCCTTACCACAGGCCTACACTACAGAAATTGTAAACTTCGCAATAAAAATTAAAAACTATATTACTGCAACGAAACAAATCAAGCAACAAGATTATTTGCGAAGCCCCGATTTGGTGAACATTATTCTCACAAAGTTACCCACGTCATTAATAAATATGTGGGCCACTTATGTACATGAAAACCTGGATGACGAGACGCCTAAGCTGGAACTTATATCGAAATTCCTGTATCAAGAAGCCAAGAAGGTGGCAGAGTCAGGATTAAGTTACGTCCATGCCAGCGATTGTAAAAAGAAACAAACAGAGTTTTATAAAGGAGGAAAAAGCCCTGTACTAGTATGCACAGATGCTGATACGATGCGCAAGTGCAGCTTTTGTAAAGGAAAACATCACAAATTAACGGAGTGCGCGAAGTTCAAGCGCGCCCTTAGAAGGGACAGATGGAGATATGTGAGGAGTAAACCAACTGTGTTATAAATGCTTGGGCGAGAAACACACAGATGAATCAGAGTGCCCCGCGAAGAGCTGTGACATCGAGGCCTGTGGCGGGCCTCATCACCGTCTGCTACACTGGAAGAAGCCACAAGCGGCTAAACCCCCGTCGGAGGAGGCCCAGCAGGACACCAGCAGCGAGGTGGTCGCTCACCTGACCTCGCCTAACAGTGAAAAAACACAGTGCGTAAAAGTGCCTAAAGTTATGTTGAAAGTGGTCCCAATAATAGTGCACGGCCCCAAAAAAAGTGTCCCCACGTACGCCCTGCTAGACGACGGGGCGACCGTCAGTCTGGTTGCCGGAGACCTGGCAGACCGAGCTGGTCTGCACGGTAAGAGCTTCACCATGCGCGCGACGTGCGCATGGGACTCCACAACATTGGTATGTAAAACCCAATTAATTGACTTTGACATTAGTAACAGTGCCGGTGATAATTTTCATGTACGTGCGCGTAAAATTAAAGAACTAAATTTACCAGTGCAATACGTGTCTAAATTAAGTATGTATGATAAAATTGATAACATGTCACATTTTTGTAGTAATAGTAATTTTCTTGGAAATAAAATAAAACCTGAATTATTATTAGGACAAGATAATTATGATTTAATTGCACCAATATCGTGCAAGAGGTGTACGCCTAGTGGACCATTTATAACACAGACCCCATTAGGTTGGTGCGTACATGGTACCTTACACCAAAACAATAACAGTAGCGTTTATGTAACATGCGCCGACGCCGACGAGTTCGTAGACTCGCCACCGGCCGCCGCCGCCGCTATCGCCGACTCATCAATACCTACGCACGCAGATGTCGAACTGCACGAGTTGGTCCGTCAATCCTTTTCAATAGAATGTTTAGGTATTTGTAATAAACCGCGTCGAAATGCCGACGAAGTAAAGGCTGCCGACATTATTAGCAAATCCGCAGAGTTAATTAATAATCAATGGACCGTAAGCCTCCCATGGAAAGACGAGTCTGTCGCCATGCCGAACTCATATCACTCTGCCTTAAAAAGATTAAAATCTATTGAACAAAAAATGTCACTGAGTGAGGAATATGAGTCACAGTATAGAGAGCGCGTCCAACACTTATTTGCTAACGGTTATGCTAGAAAACTTAGCGAGGCGGAGTGTAGTGATGAGACGGTGAAACGGCGCTGGTATTTACCTCATTTCGGTGTACAAAATCCAAATAAGAAAAAATTACGATTAGTATTTGATGCTGCCGCTAAGAGTAACAATAAATGTTTAAATGATTTTTTATTCAAAGGTCCCGACCTGTTAAATTCATTGTTTGGAATTATGTTTAGGTTTAGGGAAAATAGTATAGGAATTTTAGGAGACATACGAGATATGTTTTTAAGAATTAAAATACACAGCGCAGATCAACATGCGCTACGATTTCTGTGGAAAGAAAAGGGTAGTGACGTCATCTGCCACTGTGCTATGACGTCACTGATTTTTGGCGCGAACTGTTCGCCGTTTATTGCTCAGGCTATCAATCAAGACAAGAACGCTTCTCGTTTTAAAGAACAAATGCCAGAGGCCGTCCATGCTATACAAAGTAATCAATACATGGACGATTATCTGGATAGTTTTTCAGATAAAAATGTAGCAATTAAAATGGTTAAAGAAATATCTTATATTCATAAACAAGGTGATTTTGAGATGCGTAACTGGCTTAGTAATGAATCAGCTGTTTTATGTGACGTACCGAAGGAGATCCTTAATGACAAGTGCGTAAGGTTGGAAATTGATAAGCAGCCCGAGCGGGCGCTCGGTCTATTGTGGCATCCAAGTACTGATACGTTATCTTTCGATCTATCTTTCAAGCGTGTATCAGCTGATATTTTACTCTTAAAGCGCGCACCTACTAAAAGAGAAGTATTACGAATTGTTATGTCTATTTTTGATATTCACGGTTATTTAGTACCGTTTACTATTAAGGGAAAAATATTAATGCGAGAGGTTTGGAAAACTAATGTACAGTGGGATACAAAAATAAATGGTAATTTATTTATTTTATTTAAACAGTGGATAAGTCAAGCTAACGAAATAAATAATATTAGAATCCCACGTTGGTATTTTTCTAACTATGAGACAGGTAACAACGAATCATTAGAGTTACATTTGTTTTGCGATGCATCGCCGTCTGGGTATGTGGCCGTGGCTTACTGGCGTAAGGAAAGCGACGATGGACGAGTGATAGTACCGTTTGTCGCGAGTAAATGCAAGGTCGCTCCCATCAAACCGATCTCAGTACCACGCCTTGAGTTGCAAGGCGCAGTGTTGGCTTGTAGGTTGGCGAGTAGTATTCTAAAAGAACACCGATTACGCCCCGACTCAGTTTTCTACTGGACGGATTCCACAGTTGTGTTATACTGGATAAGTAATCACAGTAGGTCGTATAAAATATTCATAGCTAATAGATTAGGACAAATAGATGAATGTAGTACGTCTAAGCAATGGCATTATGTACCTACAGCCTTAAATATAGCCGACATAGGAACGAAAAATTCAGATTATATTTTGAGTAGCGACTCGCAGTGGTTCACAGGACCTTCTTTCTTGCACCAACCTCGTAGTAGCTGGCCGCAGCACCCTGTAATAAAAGAAATTTCAGATGAAATATTAGAAAGTGTAAATGTTGTAAACAAAGAAATTAAAATATGTGAGTTACCTGTTCCGGAACCGACTCGGTTCTCCAGCTGGTTGAGGTTGCTTCGTACCACTGCGACCGTATTGTTATTTATTGAAAAATGTAGAAAAGGTTCAATCAATTGTGTCAATGATGAGTTAATGCGCAGAGCGGAGATATTATTGCTTCGCCACTCACAATATGAATCGTTTCAAATCGAAATAGATAGTTTAGAATCTAAAGTAGAAATAAAACATGATAGTCGTCTGCGTACACTTACCCCTGTAATAGACGAAAATAACTTGTTACGTGTAGGTAGTCGAATTGAGAATATAAAAGATGTAAGTCAGATGACAAAGAGTCCAATAATATTAGATGGTAAAAACTATTTAGCGCGACTTATAGTAATGCATTATCATATTAACGCAGCGCATTCCTCTAACGAAATGGTAGTCAATGAATTGCGCCAGAAATACTGGATACTTAAATTGAGACCCACGGTTAGAACCGTGGCAAAACAGTGTCTAGTCTGTCGTTTTAGAAGAGCCTTACCTTCACCCCCACGGATGGGTGATTTACCTGATTGTAGATTGACTCACCATCAGAGGCCTTTCACTATGTGTGGACTGGACCTATTCGGACCGATAGATGTAGCTGTAGGTAGGCAGAGAGTGCATAGGTACGGCGTTCTATTCACATGCCTCACTGTGCGCGCAGTGCACATCGAGTTAGTTTCCTCCCTTACAACGGACTCACTCATAATGTCTTTGCGCCGAATGGCCGCTCGCCGAGGCTGGCCACATACTTTGTTCTCGGACAACGGTACCAATCTACGTGGAGCTGACACGGAGCTAAAGCGAGCGTACCAGGAGGTGTTAAAGAACGATGTCCTTGTAACAGAGACTACAAACAAGGGAGTAAGATGGAAGTTCTTACCTCCAGCTAGTCCACACATGGCCGGGGCGTGGGAAAGGCTAATTAGAAGTGTTAAGACCACCCTGAAAGTTGTACTCAAAGAGCGCGCTCCTAGAGAGGAGACATTGTATACATTTATGTGTGAGGTAGAAAATATGATAAATAGTCGACCCATAACTCACGTCTCGGTGGATCCACGTGACCCAGAGGCGCTTACGCCTAACCATTTTTTAATAGGATCGTCTTCTAACTTACCGCAAGCTGGCGTTTTTGATGACAGTGACCTTTATCTTCGAAAACAGTGGCGCATCGCCCAGCGCCTAGCTGATTTATTCTGGTCCAGATGGATGAAAGAGGTTTTACCTACACTAGCCCCCAGAACCAAATGGGTAGGAGAAGGCACACAACTAGGGGTAGGAGACCTTGTAGTTATAGCAGACCCGGCGTCACCGAGAAATGTATGGCTCAAAGGTATTGTAGATAAAGTGTATCCCGGAGCTGATGGCCGAGTCCGGACTCTAGACGTTAGAACTAAGTCAAGTGTATTGAAGCGTCCTGCTGCTCGGGTAGCGCTACTCCTGAGAAATGAGTGTCGTGATGACGACACTGTGGGGGAGGATGTTGTCGATGCGTCTAAATAAATGGTCCGCTCGGCTGTACCTGCAAAATAAATATAGTTATTAGAAAAAAAAAGAAATATATAAATGTG